>CM035817.1:34947583-35005083 GCA_020458035.1 Magallana ariakensis
TATTGTCAAATTCATGTAGATCTATAGTTTTTCTTAAACCTTCTTTCTTTGATCCGCCTCAATCTTCTTTCCGATTTATTTTAAGTGTGCGCATTTGCTGTGCGCGAAGCTGCAGTGAGTTTTCCCACTGTCATGGCGGTGGTGGTTACCTGTCCTTGAATTTCCTAACGGCAGCGTTTGGAATCAAAGGCAGGCTATCCAGTCTAAGATACGGCAGATCAACGCACGTGGTGTAGATTTATTTGTAAACAACACTAGTCTTGTTTCACACGGAAATTGAAATAAATAAGTTTTATTATAATTAGGGAAACACTGTTAATGTGTTACACTCGTATACTAATGACGAACTCGTGAAATTTGTTCAAAGACTTTTTAAAGCAGAAAGAAGTTAATTTATTTTTGAACTTTGAAATTTCTTCGATTTTTGTAACCATGGTGAGTTATGATTCATTGTATTACAAATGCATCGTAGTGATGCATTTTTAATACAATGAATAAGGAAATAGACTGAGTATACAATCACATGGTGATGTTAAAATTGCAAACGTAATACTGATATTATTTGATATACGACTATTGGTACAGAAATTTAAATTAATGTTATCTATATTAAAGAAAATGTCAGCTCGACGCCTTTGTGGCCGTACCGGCCTTTGATATGGATAGGGAAGATTCTAGATAGTAAAAATCGTGACCCTCGGACCAAAACTGGGGCCCCAGGCGGGGTTCAAAGTTTAACATAGAAATACATAGGAAAAATGTTTAAAAATCTTCTTCTTAAGAACCACTGCACCACAAATGCCAACTACGTATTTTATAAGGAAATATACTGAGTATACAATCACATGGTGATGTTAAAATTGCAAATAAAAATATAGTAGCATATGTGCGAATTTAGTTACACAAACCATTTTTATTCTGATATTATTTGATACATGTATACGACTATTGGTACAGAAATTTAAATTAATGATATCTATATTAAAGAAATACTGGGGCACCAAGAGGGGTTCAAAATTTAACATTTTAAAAAATATATAGAAAACGTTTAAAAATGTTCTTCTCGAGATTTACAATGTTACAGTTTGTGGAATTACTATGCATGCATCCCTGGCTTATGTAGATTCTTAATTGGTAAAATCGTGACCCCCGTACTAATACTGGGGCCCCAAGAGGGGTCAAAGTTTAATATAGAAATATATAGGTAACATGTTAAAAAATCTTCTTCTTGAGAACTACAATGCTACAAGTTGTGAGATTACTATGCATGCAACCTTGGATAATGTAGATTCGATAGTTTTAAATAAGTGACCCCTGGACTAATACTGGGGACCCAAGATGGGTTAAAAATTTAATGTAGAAGTATATATGGAAAATGTTTAAAAAACTTTTCACGAGAACTACAATGCTTCAATGTGTCAGATTACTACGTAAGCATCCTTAAATAGTGTAGATTCGAAATTATAAAAGCTGTGACCCTCGATCCAATACAGGGGCCCCAAGAGGGGTTCAAAGTTTAACATATATATATATAGAGGGAAAATGTTTAAAAATCTTTTTCTAGAGAACTACAATGCTTCAACTTGTGAGATTACTATCCAAGCATCCTTGAATAATGTAGATGCTAAATTAATAAAGCAGTGACCACTGGACTAATACTGGGGCCACAAGAGGGGTTCAAAGTTTAACATAGAAAAATATATGGGAAATGTTTTTAATAAGTTTTTCTCGAGAACTATTATGCTACAGTTTGTGAGATTACTATGCAAGGATCCTCAAACAGTGTAAATTCTAAATTGTTAAAGCCAACCATAAACCTCGGACCAATACTGGGGCCCCAGAAAGGGGTTCAAAGTTTAAAATAGAAATAACATATGCTACGAAATAGAATGTTACAAGGAACTGTTGTTCAGGTGAGCGATGTGGCCCATGGGCCTCTTGTTTATATGGATGTAACAAATTACGAATATAACAAAGTAAATCAATTGGTCCCTAGGGCTTCGCTATAACCGAGTTTTACTGGGTGTGTTAAAAGAAGCTTTTCTTGTTAGTTCCTGTAGATTGATTAACTAGCTTGTCATAAAATTGATATATTAAAGAAATTAAATAAGTATTTTACAATTAACTTTAATTGGTTGAATGAAATTTTTTGAACTATAAAAGTGGAGTAGTTAATTTATGGAAAAATATTATCTCTTCATCAATCAATCAATTCTGGATTTAGATTTCAATTATTTTGTCAGGTTAATGTAAAACTAAAGAAAACAGAAGAAAATGCTCGTCGAAAAAAGAAGGATTCCTTAGATGATGAGGATGAAATGGATATGGACAGCATGGATTGGTGGAGCAAGTACTTCGCCTCTGTGGAAACACTAATCAGGGTAGGTGTGGTTTCCATGACAACGCAGTAACTTGACAACCAGTCTTGTCAAATATTTTGACCCCATGTTTCTAAATATTGTGTGTAAAAAGCATCAATGCTATCCTTAGCCCAAACCAAAAAATCCCCTGTCTACAAATTACATGTAGATACGAGTAGCAGGGTGTGTATATGGTTTGCCCACCAGAGGGAGTACATGTAAGCAGATGCCCTGTGATGTCATCCCCAGCTGTGTGCTGCTTCTATACAGTCACTGCATGTCCCTACCCTTCTAAAGCACACCCAGTAGATGATATATAGTGGCAAACGGACCATCTGCATGTCAAGCTTGAGCTTGCAATTGTGTTGTTCCCTCAAGAAAAAACTTGAATCGTTATCATCTTGCTTCCCCATGCAAACAGAACCCCAAACAAAAACTTGTCAGATTTAAATGTTGAAAATTGATGTAGTTTAGGTTTAAATTCCAATAATGTAACGGGAAATGAATTTTGTTTTGTTGTGTAATTCTATTTATTTGCTAATTGTAACCACAGGAACCAGACCCTTTCCACAACCAGGTAACCAGCTTCCACCCGGTGATGGTTTTTTTCTGATTTTTTTTTTTTTCCATATCTCTTTTTATCGATGTTTCTGGTTCCATGGCACTTTCTGCCGCGCACAATATTCATTCTTGATTGGCTGGAACAAGCATCATGTGCCTATATATACGTACCATTTCTTATTATTTTGCCATGTTGTACATTTATCTTGGTGAATTGTTTATCATCACTGGAATACCCCCTCATTAGCTATGGTGACTTCATTGTCCTGTTTGTAATTATTGTTCATGTATATATGTATAAATTTTGATGTATGTGTTTAAAGGCTTCATTTGTAGTGTTCACAAGTCATGGTATTCCATCTCTTTCAATGGGACTTCGGTGATTGATGTATTATTCCTACCATTTAAAATGTACTTGTAAACCACCATTTCCGAATCTCTTATGAAACCTGACATGTTCCAAACTTGACATCATACATTTAATGTATTGAACATGATTCTAAGATATTCTAATTTTTACCTCTCATGTGTCAGCCTGTATGCATATATAACTGAATATAAATCAACATATCTATATGGAACGCCTCAACTGCCTTATGTGAATAAACTTCATTATATGATTATACTTTTAACATAACGTGATGGTACTTTAACATTATGTGATGGTACTTCAACATTACGTGATGGTACTTCAACATTACGTGATGGTACTTTAACATTATGTGATGATACTTCGACATTATGTGATGGTACTTTAACATTATGTGATGATACTTCGACATTACGTGATGGTACTTTAACATTATGTGATGGTACTTTAACATTACGTGATGGTACTTTAACATTCTTCATATATGATGCTACTTTACTATGCGATGGTTCTAAAAATAGGGAAGCGTCGCATCGGGATCGAAATACATGTACGCTAAAACTGTAGACAGCTGGATGCCTATAAAGCTTTTTTAACACTGGGCTGATTCTCTGTTTCAGAGATTGATCAGATAGGACTAAGGTCCACTGAGACTAGTTTAGATCAACAAATACTACTGTTTGATTGAGTGTTGCCTTACACTTTTAAAAGGGTCATTTTAAATTTTAAAGAATGGCTGCTTGGTGAGACCATTTGGGCTCCCCATCAGCGCATGAAAATCAGGGGGTAAGAAAAGTCCCCAAGGGGATTTTTGGTAAAAAAAAAATGTGCATTCAGAACCCAATCATTTGGTCAGAGCGGACTGCTAAAAATTTTAATAGCACCTAAACAAAGAATTCTGTCATTTATGTTAGATTGGACTTATGGGGATTGACGGATTTTTAGCAGTCCACTCTGACCAAGCGCCAAATGATTGGGTTCACATTTTTGGACCAAAAATCCCCTGGGGGACTTTTTGTACCCCCTGATTTTTATGCGCTGATGGGGAGCCCAAATGGTCTCACCAAGCAGCCATTCTTTAAAATTTAAAATGACCCTTTTAAAAGTTTAAGGCAACACTTAATCAAACAAAAGTATTTGTTGATCTAAACTAGTCTCAGTGGACCTTAGTCCTATCTGATCAATTTCTGAAACAGAGAATCAGCCCAGTGTTAAAATTTTTTTACAGGCATCCGCGTGTTTAGAGATTTGGCGTACATGTATTTCGATCCCGATGCGACGCTTCCCTATTTTTAAAACCACCACACAGTAAAGTAGCATCATATAATGAAGAATGTTAAAGTACCATCACGTAATGTTAAAGTACCATCACATAATGTTAAAGTACCATCACGTAATGTCGAAGTATCATCACGTAATGTTAAAGTACCATCAGGTAATGTCGAAGTATCATCACATAATGTTAAAGTATCATCACGTAATGTTAAAGTACCATCACGTAATGTCGAAGTATCATCACATAATGTTAAAGTATCATCACGTAATGTTAAAGTACCATCACGTAATGTCGAAGTATCATCACGTAATGTTAAAGTACCATCACGTAATGTTAAAGTACCATCACGTAATGTTAAAGTACCATCACGTAATGTTAAAGTACCATCACGTAATGTTAAAGTACCATCACGTAATGTTAAAGTACCATCACATAATGAAGTTTATTCACATAAGGCAGTTGAGGCGTTCCATATATCTATATGAATATGAATATAGTGCTGATCCTTAGTCTTGGGGTTCATTTTATTCTATCAGTCAATATGAATAAGAATACAATTTTCAGAGTCATTTAATATCATGTGATGTATGTACAATATGTTTACAGCTTATTAAATTCATCATTATAATAAGTCTGAAATTCAAGCCTAGCAGGTCAAACGGTCATTTACCTCAAACTGAGGCTATAAAGACATCACAATGTAAACAAAAAGAAATATTTCGCACTCTTACATAATTGATGCTCGGATTAAAAAAACAAACATTTTCATTTTCATTCAAAGCTGGGCCATTTAATTGTTTTGGAAACTATGATCATTAAAAACTTCATTATTAAACCTTTGCATTGGATGAAGAATAACCATTTTAACAATAGTCAAATTGTCACAGAACCAGCTTTTAATGTCATAAAATGGACATTAATTCTTCTTTGGCATATCCTGATATTTTGGGGAATATCTTTGATTGATACTCTGATATATATATTATATTGCAATCAACCTCTTCTTTCATCACCAAAGCATCTCTGTAGATGTAATTTACCATCTCTATTTGACACATACAATTAAACTCATGACATTAGTCCATTCAGTACACGTACTATCAAAAATTAATTTAAAATTTTGCAAGTACTATATTATTTTTTTAAAATATGGTTATTTTAATGAATTTAATGATGGTCCTGCTGAAACTAAATGCATGAAATTACCCAGATGATATGAGTTTAGACTTTGTAAATATTTCACATTTCTCACTTGAAGGCTTTTTTTGGCATTTTATATGTTATTTCATTTTGCTATTTGTATTGTTGCATTGTAGAGGAAAAAACCTGTGAATAAAGGGGTGCGTAACTATGACAATGAATGTGTAGATTACTGGGACTCTAAACAAACTCTTAGGAAACTTCAAGACATACTAACCTAATGTTCTGTGTGAATTAACATAACTACAGTGAAACTCATTTAGTATGAACACGGATATAGCGAAATTTTGGATATAGCGAAGTTTATTTGAGTCCCCGGTAAAATTCTTAACAAATCTTTGCAGTAAGTAATGGTTATAACGAATTCGGATATAACAAATTTACAGATATATAGCAAACTGATTTTTAATCCTGTAGAGGTGAATAATAACGAAATTTAACACTTTTATAATGAACTTATTTTAATAAATTTGCACTACCGTTTAACAAAGTAGTTTGAATGAATTTATTTTTACATAAATTCTTCAATTCACAATCCGATTATTAAAGGTATCAAAAGAATGTATTTTCATTCTAAGCCTCAATTAGCAAAAATTGTACCGGTAGTCTGTGGAAAAAAAAAAAATTATATAGTGAATTTGCTATAGTTATTATTATGAATTTGTTATACAGATATAACGAATTACGGATATAATGAAGTAAATCCATTGATCCCTAGGACTTCGTTATAACCGAGTTTTACTGTATATACTTGCCCATTCATCACTAATAGTTACTTTCTTAAGTGACACTTAAAGCTAACTAATTCTGATAGTTAAGGTACTATTTGTCTTTTTGTCATGGATAGTAAGAATACCAGCTCCAAATGGGACTCGAACCCTGAGGGTTTCTACTGTTCTTTTTTTTTCAATCTTCTATTCACTTGGCTTTGTTGATGACAAGTTGGAATCCCAATAAACAATGCAGATCCCCTTGAAATATTAATGCATTGAGTTTAAGAAATTTATGTTTGAAAATAAATAAACTATTACATTGTTAAAAAAAAATCAGTTTCAATTCAATTCTCATGCAGGGGCCTTGGGGTATTATGCTACTGCTCAATAAAATACCATGCAGTTACCTGTAATCCATTCATACCTATAAACCCAATAACTTAATCTTGTTGTACATTTATGATATTTTGCGGTTTGCGAATTAAAACAAATAGATTTACTTGTTATAACTATTACATGTAGACACATGATGTATGACAGGGAGTTCTTACCATACATAGAATTAAAGAAAATCAAGAACAATTGTATAGTTGAACCTTTGAAAAATGTAAAGATAAAAAAAACCCAGGTATTAACAAATCAATTATACTTGGTTTCTCGTGTAGGAGATAGGTGTTTTCAAAACTTAAACAATACAGATAAAAATCTTCACATTATTCTACAAACGATACTGTAGAGGAACTTTTTTTTTTTAAATTTGGGTTTAAACAAAAATTTCAAACTAAATATAAATATGCATGTGAAAGTCAAGTAATGTTTAACTCTGCTTACTACTGGTATATATATATTTTTCTTCTTAGCCTATATCAATAGAAAATATAATTATGTAATGTTTGCATCATGGCATCATCCCTAAAGAAAGTAAAAACCTCAAAAATTAAATACCTGTATTGGTTAGCAAAATGATGCACCAATTGTATTGCTCTGATAGGATACATAATGACACAGGTTCTTGATTATAAGGATGAATATTCATATAAAAAAAAAAAATTCTCAACACTAAATCTTGTTCTTTTATTTTTTTCTGCTTAAATATAGCCTAGATATTTGTCTGCTTCAAACTTTTGTTGAGTTAATATGAATGCTGTAATTTTCATAGTATTTTCCAACCTTTCACTGTTGTTGTCCAATGTTTCAAAGCTTCTTGTTTTAATTAATATTGTCTTTCTTTTCAGAAATGTTCAAAAGCTCAATTTCTTGCTTCATTTCTCAATTTTCTTAGTAGAGAAATTATTTTTTTTTATTCTGAGGTCAAACTGCAAGTCATGTAGATACCAATATGACTTAATCATCTTCACTGTTCACTTCTGCATTTGTTTACATTTTGGATTAAATGGCCAGAATTTAATGATGCCTTGTCTCATTATTTTGATACTTATTGAGAATTTTTTTGTATTTTTCAAAGGAGCATGAAAGAAACAGGGAAGATAACTTTGACAATCTGGATATTTACAACAACATGGATAACCCCTCCGAATCCAGGTCTCTGACTCCGTACGGGGCCATCAGTGGGGGAAATACTGGTGTGAACACAGCACAAAACCAAATTGATGGTAGATCCAAGTTCTTATTACAGTTTGAATGTTTTGCTGAATTTAATGCAGTTTCAGCAAATCTACCGTATTTTTCAGTTTAAAATGTAGATTGAAAACTCCCAGCTTTTCAATTCAGTCAAAACAGCATCAAGTTGAACTACTCTTCCTCATAATTCTGAGATTTTTTTAATGTAAAAAAGAAGTCTGTTCAGAATATGAAAACTGAATTGATTATTTTATTGTAAAAATCTAATTTAGTGCAAATGGCAGATTAATTGTGATGCCATAATAAAAAAAAATTTTGCTCCATTTCCTACTGTAGATGACCCAGACTATAACCCCAAAGAAGCAAAAAAGCTGGAGAAACAAATGGAGAAGCAGGATGAACAGAAGAAGACATTTCGAGGGGCAGCCAAAGCTGTAAGCCTGGCCAGCAAACTGTCGCCCAAAGCCCAGCAGAAGAAATCGAATGCACCCACCACCGCACAACTAAAGGTAAATCAGTGTGAAAATGAAGCAGTAGAGGCATGTTGTAATCAGTGTACAGATGCACGAATTATAGATTTTTGTTGTCTGTTCATTTGTTGATTGAAGCTTTCTAGATTCAGAAATTGATGAAAAGATACAGTAGAGTTTCAAACATATGAGCATGCTTTGTGTAAAACTGTATTTTGATCATCAAAAAATATTTGATAAAACCAAATGAAACTAAAAGTTCATTTAAATATAATCTGCTTGCTCAAATGCTTATACTCATTTTTAACGATTTAGTACTGGACTTCAAAGGCAAATTTATCCAAAAGGTGGAAATTTGAAATTTAATTATTTTATTTGGTATTCATATTGCTAATATTCCACTAAGAAAATATTTGTTATACCTTTGCACTTTCCTTCATGAAAGTTATTAAAATATAAACAATATGTTCATAAAATAAAGATTTTGATAGTATAATGCCCAAGCCATTGACTATTAAGCTTGTGGTGAAATTTAGAGGTCCAATACATAAACATAAAATTTGCAGTTAAAGGGACTTGGACACGATTTCAGATGAAAATTTTATTTTTGATTTTTATGTATTAAATAGTTTACTTGTGTATTTTGAATGATTTACCAAAATTTGAATGTTAGAAGTCGTGTTACAAGCGAGATACAGAGGAAAGAAGTCGTTGTTATGTAAACAAAGCTCGAGTCTTATATTTGTTTATAAATAATGTAAAGTAAAGAAACTACCATTTCTTTGACAAAATAACTTGTGGAAACAAGATAAACTTATTAAATGTGTTCATAAATAAGTTTATCAACAACAAAATGCAACATTAGATTGAAACTTTTACCAATTCAAGATATATGTAAACAATAACAGGACTCGAGCTTTGTTTACAAAACAAAGAATTTTAACCTCTGTAACTCGCATGTAACTCAATATTTGACTTTAAAATTTTGACAGAGCATTAAAAACATTCATATTGACCATTCTAGACATTAAAAATGAAAAAATAAATTTTGAAAAAATTGAGCTCAAATCGTGTCCAAGTCCCTTTAATATAAAAATAATCTATCAACATTTCAGTGTTAAAAACCATTGCTTGAAACATTTAAAAGATCATAAGTAATAAACAAAGGTGCAACAGTATGATTTCAATGTTGTGCCACTGCATGCTATGAGTGTTGTCTTTGTGTGTGACAGTCCATCAAGGGAGGGCTCGGTCTACTTAATGCGGCCTTTGAGATGCCAGAGGAGGAGTCTGGGAAGAAGGCCAAGGAAAAACCCCTCACCCCCAGGAAATTCAGAAAGCTCGAGTCCGAGCTCAAGGTAGGAGGATAGATTTGTGGACTTCATTCAGAGTTCACGAGAGGCATGTCTATTATTTACATTGTTGTGTGTTGTGCATGTATATAGCAGCTAGTAACTTGCATGAGTGACAAATTCTTAATGGCAAGCATTAACAATAGCACAGAGGAATGAATTTTTGTCTATACATGGAATAAATACTGAGATTAGCTTTATATGAACATTTTCAGGGAGACGACTCCTTGCCAGAGATTTCCTTATTCAAATTTTAAAAATAGAATTTAAACTGGTTGATTTAAAAACTTAATTTTAAAGAATACCCTTAAAATGGCATTTAATCTGATTTTCTTTGGAGAAAATTGAGAATAAGTAGTGGAGTACCGTAATGCAAGATAATTATTTCAAAGCTTATTTATTATCTGAAACTTGTATGTAAATTGAGAGAAAATGAGTCAAATTGAATCTATCTTCCTTGGTGCTTTTAATGTTCTTAAAGAAAAGGTACTTGCAGGAACATTTCAAAATTTAGATTTCATTGACAGGCAAATTATTTGTATCCTTGCTGGAAGGGCAGAGTCTGTCCTGGAGTACTATAGTTACGGACCTTGACTCTGGATGTTTTTATTTGTAGGTGTACCCCAGTGAGTTGGAGGCTCAGGTTGAGTTTGATGGCTTCAAGGACTGGCTGCACACCTTCGAGTTGTACAGGGGGAAGAAATCAGCAACTGAGGACACGGATGAAAGTCGCATCGTAGGAAAGTTCAAGGTACTGTAGATTCCTGTAGACGCGAGGAATTAATATCCGCGTAAAATCGCGAGAAGCAACCTTCGTGGATTCTCGTGATTTGATACAAACCAGCGGGATCGCGGAATTAAGTACTCGCGTAATATAAGGAATTTACAGTATATGAAGTCTTGCTGTAAGAATGAGGATATATCTTTGATATATTACCGGTAGTTTAGGACCTGTTAATATCCGCCTTCAGTGTTGTCAGATACTACTGGAATAGGGAGTTAAAGTTATCTTAAACAAAAAATCTATTTTTCAAAAATAAATGAGTTATGGGATGATAACATCACTGCAAAGAGTATAAACTTTGCTATCGGAACATGAAAGATCTGTTGATGTTTTTCAGGGATCCTTGAAAATCTACAAGATCCCCCTCCCTGATGACATTGAAGACACAACCATCACTGGGGGAGACCCCACCTGTGGTCTCTTTCAGGGACTGCCTAGCAATGACCCAATTAAAGTCTTGGTCAGGATCTACATTGTAAAGGTGAGAATAAGTTCTAAAAGGAATTTAATTGTATGTGTGCAATATTTCAGAGGTTTGGTATTTTTAGGTCACCTGAGTACTCAGTGACCTATTGCTATCCATTTTCGTCCGTTGTCGTGCGCCGTGCGTTAACAATTTACATTTTTAACTTCTTCTTAAAAACTACAAGGCCAAATGTTTCCATTTTTGGTGTGAAGCATCTCTATGGTAAGAGGAATATAAATTGTGAAATTGGTGGCTCTACCACCTCCAGGGTGCCATAGGTGGGGCCAAATATGCAAAAAAAAAGCCAAATTTTCAAAAATCTTCTTCTCTACTCCCACACATGTGAGGAAAAACCTGATTGCATGGTTATGATGTCCATGAAGCCCTTTACCTAAATTGTGAAATTCATGGCCCCTGGGTCAGGGGTTCAGGCTCTAGGGTAGGGCCAATATGGCCATATAGTAAAAATGTATTAAATCTTAGAAAATCTTCATCTCTACTCCCATAGATATTTGTGAAAAACTAAATGCATGGATATGATGTCCATGAAGTTTTCTACCTAAATTGTGAAATTCATGACCCCTGGGACAGAGTTTTAGGCCCTAGGGTGGGGCCAATAAAGCCATATAGTAAAAATGTATTAAATCTTAAAAATCTTTACTCCCACACATGTGGGGGAAAAAATTGAATACATGGTTATGAACTCCTCTACCTAAATTCATGACCACTTAGTCAGGGTTCAGGGCCTAGCATTTGGAGAGCATTTGGAAAGAGTTGAAAGGGGGGGGGATTAAACAGTTAATGGAGTTATTTTCCCTTGCTTCTTCCTAATAGAGTTATCTTCCTTTGCTTGTTCATATTTAGTAATTAATCATTGATTATAATGTAATTGTAAAGAAGTTGTATGATCAAAAGAGTTATGCAAGGATTTTTGTCATTTGAAACTAAAACAGTTTTTGAACTTTTAAAATAAACAAATAGACTTGACTTGTTAATAGTAAAGTAATAATTGGCTAACTAAAATCACTGATATAAAGGTAAAATGATTTTGGTATAAATGCCAGATGGTGATTGTCAACGAAAGTTGAATATTCAAAAACTGGAACAGGAGAAGTGAGTAACTCATAATGGCTTTTAAAGCTGTGTTTTTGTTTTTAGCTCACCTGAGCTGAAAGCTCAAGTGAGCTTTTCTGATCACATTTTGTCTGTCGTCCGTCTGTCTGTCTGTCTGTCCGTCTGTCTGTCCGTCTGTCCGTAAACTTTTCACATTTTCGACATCTTCTCAAGAACTACTGGGCCAATTTCAACCAAACTTGGCACAAAGCACCCTTAGGCTAAGGAGATTCAAAGTTGTGAAAATTAAGGACCACGCCCTTTCTCAAGGGGAGTTAGTTAGGAATTATTGGAAATTTTTGAGAAATTTTCAAAAATCTTCTTCTCAAGAACCATTTGGCCAAGAAAGCTGAAACTTGTGTGGAAACATCCTCAGGTAGTGTAGATTCAAAATTGTGAAAATCATGACCCCCGGGGGTAGGAAGGGGTCACAATGGGGGGTTGAATTTTTACATAGAAATATATAGAGTAAATCTTTAAAAATCTTCTTCTCAGAAACTAATCAGCCAAGAAAAGAAGGCTGAAATTTGTGTGGAAACATCCTCAGGTAGTGTAGATTCAAAATTGTGAAAATCATGACCCCCGGGGGTAGGGAGGGGCCACAATGGGGGGTTGAAATTTTACATAGGAATATATAGAGTAAATCTTTAAAAATCTTCTTCTCAGAAACTAATCAGTCAGGAAAGCTGAAACTTGTGTGGTAGCATCCTCAGGTAGTGTAGATTCAAAGTTGTGAAAATCATGACCCCCGGGGGTAGGGTGGGGTCACAATGGGGGTTGAAATTTTACATAGGAATATATAGATTAAATCTGTAAAAATCTTCTTCCCAGAAACTAATCAGCCAGGAAGGCTGAAATTTGTGTGGAAACATCCTCAGGTAGTGTAGATTCAAAATTGTGAAAATCATGACCCCCAGGGGTAGGGAGGGGCCACAATGGGGGGGTTGAAATTTTACATAGGAATATATAGAGTAATTCTTTGAAAATCTTCTTCTCAGAAACTAATCAGCCAGGAAAGCTGAAACTTGTGTGGTAGCATCCTCTGGTAGTGTAGATTCAAAGTTGTGAAAATCATGAACCCCCGGGGTTGGGTGGGGTCACAATGGGGGTTGAAATTTTACATAGGAATATATAGATTAAATCTGTAAAAATCTTCTTCTCAGAAACTAATCAGCTAGAAAAGCTGAAACTTGTGTTAAAGCATCCTCTGGTAGTGTAGATTCAAAGTTGTGAAAATCATGACCCCCGGGAGTAGGATGGGGCCACAATAGGGGGGGTTGAAATTTTACATAGGAATATATATAGAGTAAATCTTTAAAAAAATCTTCTTCTCAGAAACTAATCAGCCAGGAAAGCTGAAACTTGTGTGGAAGCATCCTCAGGTAGTGTAGATTCAAAGTTGTGAAAATCATGACCCCCGGAGTAGGGTTGGGCCACAATGGGGGGTTGAATTTTTACTTAGTAATATATAGAGTAAATCTTTAAAAAAATTTCTTCTCAGAAATAAATCAGCCAGGAAAGCTAACATTTGTGTGGAAGCATCCTCTGGTAGTGTAGATTCAAAGTTGTGAAAATCATGACCCCCGGGAGTAGGATTGGGCCACAATGGGGGGAGGGGGGTCGAATTTTTAATATAGGAATATATAGAGTAAATCTTTAAAAAAATCTTGTTCTCAGAAACTAATCAGCCAGGAAAGCTGAAACTTGTGTGGAAGCATCCTCAGGTAGTGTAGATTCAAAGTTGTGAAAATCATGACCCCCGGGGGTAGGGTTGGGCCACAATGGGGGGTTGAATTTTTACTTAGTAATATATAGAGTAAATCTTTAAAAAAATTTCTTCTCAGAAATAAATCAGCCAGGAAAGCTAACATTTGTGTGGAATCATCCTCAGGTAGTGTAGATTTAAAGTTGTGAAAATTGTTCCTCAGGTGAGCGATGTGGCCCATGGGCCTCTTGTTTTTGCTTAAATGCCCACAGGGAGAGATTCTGTCTGCCTCAGGGGATGGGGGATGGGAGGTTGTTTTAGATAAAACATGAATAATAGCCACCTTGTTATAGCTTTTCTATGAAAACATATACACTTAAAACCTATCCTGAAAAATAATAAATATGGGAAAATTATTTTCTATCAGAGTCTTTCACCTTTTCAATATCAGGTCATGCACTCTTTTATGAGCTTTTAAGTTTTTTGCTAAAATTATAGGTTTAATAGTCCTTTTTGAAAGATTTCAGGCAGGAAGGTGGTCGTCATTACAAATTAAAAATTTTTTCTATTCCAGAATAAAATTTAATTAAATGCATATATGAGACTCCTTGACAAGTTTTTGTATGGGTTATGCTACTCAGGTGACCGTTAAGGCCTATTGGCCTCTTGTTTATATCACAAATGCTAGTTTTAATTGGGTTTTTTATTTATTTATTTTTGTCCCCCGCCGCAACGCGGAGCGGGGACATAGAAATGCCGGGCGTCCGTCCGTGTGTCCGTGGGTCCGTGTGTCCGTGGGTCCGTGTGTCCGTGGGTCTGTGGGTCCGTGTGTCCGTGCGTCCGTCCGTCACACTTTTTTGTAAGCGCTCTCATGCCTACAAATTTTGACAGATTTTCATTACATTTATACCAAATGTTTATACACCTATTACCTTGGTCAAGTTCGAAAATCAGCATTGGTCGATACTTTTTGTTGGAGTTATGGGACTCTGACCACAATAATGACTCCGTTTTATCCAAAAATTGACCTTGTAAGCGCTCTCATGCCTACAAATTTTGACGGATTTTCATTAAATTTATACCAAATGTTTATACACCTATTACCTTGGTCAAGTTCGAAAATCAGCATTGGTCGATACTTTTTGCTGGAGTTATGGGACTCTGACCACAATAATGACTCCGTTTTATCCAAAAATTGACCTTGTAAGCGCTCTCATGCCTACAAATTTTGATGGATTTACATGAAATTTATACCAAATGTTTATACCACTAATACCTTGGTTAAGTTCTTAAATCAGCCTTGGTCGCGTCCCCACGAACCTGTAAAATTTAAGCAATCCACGAAAATTGGCCCCCACGAAATTTAATGATTCCACAGTACAGTATACTAGTATACTGCTTGAACGGCGGGGGACCCTGGAATTCTATTCTTGTTTTTGTTAACAAAATTTGCGCAGTATGTAGTTATATACCATAAACAAAATTTTATTAGCTACAATTTTATTTTTGGATTTTCCAGTGATAAATTGCTTTGCTTTGAACAATTTTGGCAAGCATGCTTTTTGTAAATAATCTCAAACAAATGCAAGACAAATTAAAGGACTGGATTTCAGCAAGAAATATTTGCAAAGAAGTGGTTCTCACAAATTTTCTCGCACATGAATAAAAGTTTCTTCACAATATCATCATATGATAGATATTTTCTCCAGTGAATTAAAAAAAATTTTCATTTAAATGACAAACTTAAATGGAGTTGTCTTTCTTGGCATAGAAAACATGCTGCTTAGGTTATGGTGATTAAGTTGCCTAATTAAGGAGCTAAAATCATCACCAAAGCTTTATGTCAAACTTTTTAGTTACAAGCCATAACAAATAAGCTTGCAATGATTTAATAATGGGGTTATTATTGCTAAATTTTCAGCTAGACCATTAATTTGTACATCTGCTGCAACTTGAGAATAAGGAGTATAAATCTGATCTTCAAATTATCCATTCAGTTTATCAAGTGTTATTTTCATGGATTTACAACAGTATCCAACTGGCTAGACTTTCTGCTTGTAGGCGAATGATTTACATCCAGCGGATTTAAATGGAAAAGCTGACCCTTACCTAGTGATCAAGCTTGGAGGCACCACCATTAACGACAAGGAAAATTATGTCTCCAAACAACTTAATCCCGTTTTCGGAAAGTGAGTGGATTTTTCATTTGTAACCTTTTTTACTCACTCTTCTGATGTTCTTAGACTTTTGAGTTATTAATGAAACTGAGTAAATATATATTTTGGTATTTTGTATTGAGTACTTAATTTTTATTTACTAACACAAATTGATATTGATGTATACCAGGTAGTATTGCAAAAGGGCATATATCTGAATCTCTCTCTCTCTCTCCTCTTTCTCTCTCTCTCTCTCTCTCTCTCTCTCTCTCTCTCTCTCTCAGAAAGTGTAGCTGTCAGCTCAGATTAACTTTGGTTCTCACGAAAATGAACTCTGAAGGTCGGGACACATCTGCAATTAATGAGTGTCCACTCTAACTGAATTAACTTTGTAAATTGGATTTTAATAGCTTAGTTCTGCCTGATTAAGCCTATTTACACTCCCAATTGCAGTAATATGCCACAGTGAACTATGCAGAAATACTGCCCATAAAATTGGTCTTGTCCAGTAGGTAGAAAAAATGTTCCATTCCAGTTTGAGACAAGGATTTATGTGTTCACTTCAAAGAAGATAAAAATTTAATGGCTGAATGGGAAGATTCACTCCTTCAATAACAGGCTACATATCTGAAAACACTGTGTCATAGTTTGGAGGGTGGGATATCTCTCTGCATCTTTGCGCTTGATTTAGTTACTTCAGTGACATTATTTACACGTGCCCTCATATATTAGTTTAGATATTGACAACACAATAGATACCTAGGCCGGTGCATTCGCATCCCCCGATCTTTGTCGTAGATAATTCACGACGGGATGAAATTTCACGAATCATAATCAATTATGAATTTGGAGCTATGAAAGCTACCTTTCTGTCACCATGATGGCTCATTTGACGATTTTATCGATTAATTTGCGGTGTAATTTATTTTCATTGAGAAAGAAGGAAAAAACAAAAATCACTGTTGAAAAATATTTTCCGTCCTAGATTTGTATTATTGCAATGAAGAACAAATTGTTGTTCTAAAAAACAGATCTGACAAATATGATTGACTTGCCCAAATGAAACGAACAAGAAAACACAGAATATTAAGAATCCCGGTCCAATTATTAGCGGAGATCGGCACTTGATGTTTTGCTAACAGCAGGGATGCTATACATACCAGTAGTGCCATTGCTATTACAGAAATTGTTATTTTAACCTCAACATTCCTCAATTTCTCCTTTTAATAAACTTGAAGAATAAAAAAAAAAGAAAGAAAATCGCACAAAATAAATTTGTAGATCGAAAGAATATGTCTTCAATTGTTGGTATTAAGCTATCTATGAATTCAATTTATAGGTTTAAAAATTCGATTTGTTATTAATTTGTGAAACCATAACATAATAAACAATTATTTTTTTGGGGGGGGGGGGGGGCGGGTATTACAAATTTGTAACAAATATTCTTCACATAATGCTTCAGGCCTTCTACTGCATGAAAACATTTATTTCAGCCAAAGTTTTTATTGAAATTTAAAATATTTTTGCTTTCGTTTGCTGTTTGTTTTTTTATGGATTTTGTCAAGAAACCATTATTAAAAATATTGATAACTGCACCAGATGAGTAAGTGCTTTCTTAAATAATATATTTCATTTCTATTAAACACTTGGTTTTTTGAATGCCAAATTTTATCATTTTTTATGATTTTGAATACAAAAAATTAAGCTGTCAAAGTGGTTTAGAAATAAATGTATGAAGTGTTCGTTCCTTTTTTATTAATTCTGTAAGATTGATTAATAGTAATACCACCCCTAATTAATGGCGGCCCTTACTTAATATTTGTTTGTATACCGGTATTTAAAATTTTGACTTTTTTAAATTTTATTGAATTTCAAATAGTTTGTTTAATTTGTGACTTGTTTTGAATGTTAGTTACAAAGTTATATATTTTTAATATGAACTATGAAATGCATCGCTGCACAAGAAACCGAAAGCACTTAGTAGAAAGCATGTTTGACAATTACACAGGAAAAACTTGATCTGCTTAAGATGAAAAGAAATGCAAGAAAGGTTTTACATACAACTTGTATGAATGCAGGGTTAAACAAGGCTATGTTACTCTGCTCAACAATAGATTGGAGCAAGTTAATGAACACGATACTCTTTGACCATCTTGTATCAACACTCCATTTTGTTAGAAAACAATGATGACGATTTCATTTGAAATGCTGTCCCTGAAATCTATATGTACGTTTGGCTGGTGCTGGTATGGTTACAGATATCGTATGATGCTAACATTGCGTGCTGAACAACAGGTGGATGATCGTTTTATTTCCGTCCAATCATTTATATGTGACCACTTTCTTGACCTCAGATTCTTACATGGCCAATATTTCACATTTCTTTCTACTTCAGTAAAACCTTCATTCATTTTTCACCAATATTTTGAAGACGCTACCAAAATTGCTATATCAAATGTCCGTCTTGGATTTCATTTCTTGAATAGATTAAAAGTACGGAAGACATATTCCTTGACTGCAGTGTTAACCTTTTCTTTTTCTTTGTATTTTCTTCTAAATGGGCAGAGGTGACCCCCACATTTTTAATTTAATGGAAAATTGCGTCAAAAGAGTCTCCTCCGATTTCGTTGTGTTTGTATATTCCAGTGGCTTAAAATACTTCATTAGTAAGCAAAGAGTTTCCATTGTTTTGTTTAATCGTGGCGACAGTTTCACAAATCTACGTCTACGCACATTTTGATTCCCTTTAAAATAAGACTCCCTTGAATCGAGTCCTTCCAAATACCAGCAGAATGAAGCTGTTTATTTCTATGAAAATTAGAATAAACTGATTTACAATGTCTTATTTTTTTTTATATGGAGAACACTTAACAATGCATACAAACTGTGAACCATTTCTGGACTTTGTGTCACTTTGGCAATGATAAAGTAGTTAAAGAAAATGGATTAAGACTCAAAATATCAGCTTTCAAGCCCAACAATTAAAAACCCCCACATGATCTATGTAAATCTATTTTTTAATGTCTCAATAAATTTTAATATAATTTTATTTCTTTTTAATGATAATTTATTGAAATGGATCCAAATGACATTGATTATTTTAGGCTGAATGCATGGAAATACATTTAAATTTAATACTAGGGATCTTATTTGAAGAAGAATGACAGTTCAAATGAATTTTTTATTTCTATAAAAAATAGATTCTTTTCGCTTGGTTGTATTTGATTTAAAGATGTTGTGAATGAAGATGCTTTTGTGTGGGAATGGATGAGAAGGGACAATAAAGTTATTCAATTTTTGTTCAGATGTTGATTTTGCCCACACAAATGTCCGAATGACACTTTCGGTTCAAATCAGATGGGCTTTCTGAATTACGAGCATTTCAATTCTGTCATTGAATCTACTTCTGTTAATTCATCGTGTAAAACAAATTACCATAGCTCTTTATTATATATTAGGTTAAGTACATTTTCTAAGATTCTTTGAATTAAGCTATAAGCTTTAGTTCTGTTGTGAGTCTGCCAATCTTATATTTGGTTGACTGCAGTTTTTTAAGCTTGTTGGATTGAAAAGCACTATAATAGCCCAACTATTATTTGACAAATTACCTAGCTTTTTACATTTATACATGTAGTTGATGTATCAGTTGTATTAAAAACCAGTCTGCTTGTTAATAAACCAAACTTTCATTGACCAATACATGTACTGTATAACTGGATATTTATGTGGAGTGCTATTTTTTGCAAAATTTTGCAGTATCGTCTCAAACACAAAAAATCACTCAAAATGACTTGTTATTTTATTCATATGCATTAAGACATTTCAAAAATTAAAATTGTTAAAATAAATTATATATCTAATTTGGAAGCAAACATTTTATCCTACAGGAAAAAAATAGTCACATGTATCATAAAGGCAGATAGTCTTATAGTTCACCTTAACAATCAAAGAAACTTAAATTCATTTACCGATATCAGTGAATGCTTATTAAGGATAACATCAAAATTTCCTTAGAATTTCCATTCAAAATGTCATCCTAACATTTCAGGTGTGTGGAGATTGAGAGCACCTTCCCGATGGAGTCGCTACTTACTGTCCAGATCTATGACTGGGACTTGGTCGGGATGGACGACCTCATTGGAGAAACCAAGATTGACCTGGAGAATCGCTACTACAGTCGACACAGGGCGGTGTGTGGAATATCCGCAAAATACGACTCGTGAGTAATTGTAAAGCCATATTGACAAAAAAGAGTTTTCAGTGTCAATAAAGCCAGTGATTCAGAAGGTTTGAAAATTTCATTTTTCTAGATGGTTACAACAATAAAAGGATCAAAGTACAGAATGTTTGAACACTTTGAAAATTAAAACTCTTTTTCTGCTATATACATACACAAGGCATAAGTTTAAAGAAATTGATCAATTTTCTGCTTAATATGAAAGTCAAATTGTGAGATTTGTGAATCATTTAAGTCCAAATTTTTAATTTACTGGAAGTGGTATATTTCATGAAAGTCCAACTGTTATCTGTTCACATACGTGACTATATAGTAACATGTATTGTATTTAACCTAAATATGCTTCTTAACAACAATTGCATGAAGGCTAAGGTATGGTGAATTTTGAAAAAAGCTTAATCCTTTAAAAACAGAATTCAAATTTTATAAAGTTTTACTTTTCAACTTTTCAACAAGTTGGGACCCACAATTTTTTTATATTCAATAAAAATTGAATGAAAAGTAAACCAGCAAAGATTGAACTCTGTTTTCATTTTTTTTTTTTGTTGTTGCAAAACGGCAAATGAAGCCTGGTCATACCACCCACCCAGCCTCCACAACAATATGGCGGGCTTTTGTAGCATTCAAATTTTGTTAGCGATTACAATTTAAGCAAACTACCAAACTGCTAAAATAAACAAGTATTAGCACCCTGCCATAAAACCTTGCTATAAGGTATACCAGTGGGTCTCTAGTAATTATGTTTTGTACTGTATGGACATTATATGCCCTTGTTTATGTTTTGGCAAAAAAAATTGTAGTTGCAGGCTTCTTTTAAATAGTTTATCATTTCGAACTATATTTCACACCATAACATCTTTTCTGTAATTAAATTTAACATCAAATCGGATAAACACACAACTTTATTGTGCATAAAGTTACATAAATATTTATTAGAAACATCAATCAAACAGGCAGATTTTATTTTATTTTTATGTGAAAGAGAGCATTGCTAAGGACCAAAGACTTTCAGATAGCGGACAATTTTTACAGACATATTTAACTAATGATATTGTTATGAAATTCATGACATGTGTGGTTTGCAAATAAAAAACAGATTTTGGGGACAGATATCACAATTGCACCACTTTTAAGTGATTCATGAAGACACTGCTGTTTTGTTTGAACAAGAATCGGGGTTGATGATGAAATTATTTAGAACAGTGCATTTGTAATGATCATTGTTATCTAATTCACTAGGGCTCGATTTGACAAGATTTAATTTATTACAATTTGTTATTTGAGTAAAAAGAAATCGAGTCTTTGTTGCCTTAATGTATTTTTGCGGATTGGAAATATGGTTCTTTGCATGCTAAGTCGACAAGTCATTGTGACTCGCCTGGTAGTGTGACATTATGAGTAAGCTATTTCTTAACATCAGCAGAAAGCTTCATTTATCAAAGGCAGGAGCAGGCCTAAGCAGGAAAAAGGCTCACGAGATACATGGTTGTGAAATCGTATAGCTTTCTTTGGTCTTTTTAAACTGTGTGGTAATTGAATGATTGAGCACAGGCATTATCATAGAAATTACACCAAATGACAGATATTCATCTCCTTTGACATATTGGAGGCATCCTTTTTCTCTTCATGGTAACGAGTTGTTGTGTAATCGCTTGCAGTACTGTACCCAGAATCCTCTGCTTGTCTTTGCAGATTTATGATGTCATTATCGTCCTTTGGCATAATTTTCTCCAATTAGATTTTCTGCCACCACAACAAAAATCTGATTAGACGGGTTTAAAAAATGAAGCACCTGAAAAGTAATCATTTATTGCTGCAAGTGATTCGCGCGAAGACAGACAATATTGATCAGTTAATTAAAAAATTAATTGATGAGGAATTGAAAAGAACTTGATATACATGGTTATTATAAAGATAATTTTATTAATTATTCCAAATTTTTATTTTCAATAGTCAATAAATCTTAATACTATACCGTTCATTTGAATGGAAGACAAGTAAGTTTTAAAAAAAGCGCAGTTTAACCAATAGCCATGTTATTTTCTAGTTCTGTACCATTTTGATATAACTATAATGTTCATATTCATTCAGTTATAGTTTTACGATCACATTTTTTTTTTTACCCAAGTAATTTAAAGTTAACTATGTATAAGAACTGAAAAACTTTAATGGGCATAAAGCATTAATATTGACTTTTGACACAACCCCACCCACCCCACCCCAACCACCAAAAAGGACCTCTCTTTTGTGCTAATTTTATTATGTTTATTTAACCTCTATTGAAAGTAGCTGTTTTAATTTAATAATCATATAAATTAGCATTGGAATCTTTTTTTAACTTGCTTATTGTTTTGTGTGTGTAGATATGGCTACAATGCTTGGAGGGATCCTATGAAACCAACTCTGATTTTGGCCAAACTATGCAAAGAAGGCAAGGTGGATGGACCCCACTACCAGCCAGGGAAAGTCCGAGTGGGCAACCGGATATTTACAGGGACCGTGGACCACACAGATGATCAGGGTGAGTACATTGGTACAGGCGTCAAAAATTAGAAATACTGAAAATGACACAGAAATATACCAAAAGAATTTCTTCAGGTAAAAACTGAAAAAGGCACAAAAATATGAGGATTTCATTGGTATATAGAGGTAATAAAAAATACAGAAATCACTGAAAATGGCACAAACTAGTACAAGTACAGGTGAAAAAAATAGAATACTGATAAAGGTGAATATGTATATATAAAAAAAAATGTCTATATATGTTATAAAGTTATGTATAAGGAGATCATTGGTAGATGTGAAAAATAAATGAAGTATGGATGAAGAAGGAGGATTAGATTCTATGATAATGGCTACTGAGAATTTCCCTTCCTCAGTTATGTACATGATACCTGAAAAAGTGCATGTTGCCCAAAATTTGGATAGACAAGGCTTGCTGGGTAACCACAGTGTGATAGAAATCACACCAGGGGTGATTATGTTTTATAGAAGAATGCCTTTGATTTTATTTTGACGAAAAGAGAGATAAAAAGAGACCGCAGTTTGATTGACATGTTTTGATGCTGATTATTATTCAAAAAGTTTTTTATATATCTCATCTGAGAGAGTTGCAGGATTTATCTCGCCATTCTAGTCTCTATCAAATGCGAGTCTTCAAAAATCCTTGTCTATACATAGAATAATTTGAAATGTAAAGCTTAATTAATTTAAAATTTAAGCAAATAAATGAGGACATATTTTTATTTTATTTTTATCTCTATGCAGAGTAGTTTTGATTTGTGGAACTTTTCTGAGATGACTGATAATAGAATATAAATAAGTTATGTTTAATTAAAATTACTCATATATATATATATTCAACTCTTCTATTTTATCTTCTCTCTCCTTAACCCCCCTATATCCTGGCCTAAGCTTTTCATGATTGCTTGATACAGGTTGCATAAATTTATTGGCCTTTTACTAAAAAAAAATCCTTTTTCTTTCTCTGAGAGAATTTGCTTCAAGTTGATATCATTGAAATGTAACTGCTATATAGTGGAAAATTACTAATATTTCATGGAGAATATCAATTCTTGCAATTTATCAAGGGAAGTAACTCAAAAATTTATTTGATTGGAATTGTATTTAATCAAGACTTAAATCTTGATCTTCAGCCCAAGAGATTAGAAAGTGTATAGTTATCATATCATCCTAAAGATGCTGTATCTTCTTCATACTTTATATATATTAAAATCCAAAGAAATTTTACAATTAATGGTATCCCAAGGCATATTACAAAGTGATAAAAATTTTGAATTGTAATTTAAATATATTGATATGATTTTTTTTAAAGGGGGGGGGGGTAAAAGTCTTGAACAGTGAATTTGTGAGTCACACTCACATTTTTCAAAAATAAAGGATTGATACGCTTTGCAATATACCACTACATGGGCTTATAGTCATGTATTTGTTCTTTACCAATAGGTAATAAAACAACATTTTTTCAAACATGAAAGCCAAATCTATGATATATGAACAAATCATTCCTGGATTTAAGAGTTATTGAACATTGTTAAGATGGTATGGGATACCTCCATATTGTGACATACTTCCTATTGAAATAAATAAAATAGTCAAGTATAATTTTATAAATTTTTTCTTTTCCGTAATTGTTACCTAACATCGTAGCGCAAAGGATTAGAGCATTAAGTTACAAATCTTTAAGTCATGAGTTCGAATCCAGCTGGAGCTCTAGCTTATATATTTGACCTTTCTAAAAAAATTTAAAGCACATTTTTTGGTCAAATATGTTTTAAAATTTGAAAAATCTAAAACGAAAGTATTTTGAGTATAATGTACTTTTATCCACATTAACATAGACAGGTGTCCCATGCCACCTTAAGAACAGTCATTTTTAAAAACGAAATCAAATACAACGAAATTTTTTTTAAAGTTTTGAGATTGTTTTAATGTAATTAGATGAAGTTTCCTCATTTCCCTAACCGGAATGTTTCATTTGGTGCGTTATTACCATGTTTAAGGATTTTTCAGCTAATTTGAATGATATTATAATAACAAAATCTCCAGATCATATAACACTTTCGGTCATATAAGGAAGACATCTACTGCAGGTGTTTCAATAGGAGTTGAGGACATAAACAATATATGTAGATTAATGATGTCTCCCCAACTCGATAATGCATACACCGTAAAGTTCTTTGTTATATCGTATTGCAGGGCAAGAGAAAGGTCAGTTGTAAGAGAAAGTTGTGTAACATCCTTATTGTTGTATTTTATTGAGTTTTTTTTTTTAAGAGAAAATGTTAAAATCATAATTCTATGTACTCTGTTACAGTTAGATTAATGCATGCATGGTTTGAATTATCGATGTCTATCAGAAAATCTATATAATTAAGCTTCCCATATGGTCCTAAACAAAAAATAAAACATTTGAATAAGCATTTTTAATTATACAAGAGTTACATGCAATTTATGAACTTTTTATCAAAATGAATCATGAAATGCCAATTCAAAATGAATCCCTAGTCAGTTTTCTCAAAACCATTTAGAAAAAACTCTCCATTGTAAGAGGAAGTAGCAGCAGGCATTCTAGAAAGGTTGAAATTATTTGTTGACCTGAATAAAGATAATTTTCAAAATTATCTGATCTATGATAATTACTCCACTTTGAAGTCAAGATATTATATAAAATGAGTATTAATGAATGCATGGAGTAGAATTTGGATTCTAGCTAGCATTATTATTTGTGTAACTTGATAGGACATTGGTTATATCACTAAATTGTCTAGTTGGTGAACTATTGGTCAAGCTCTAGTTCAAATCTTGTGAATATTATATCATTACACTATTTTTTCTCCTAATGTAATTTTTCTTCTTCTTTAAATAGTATTATATAATGTATGAATATTATATCTTTAAAATTCCTATTATAGTTTATTGATTAAGATAAAAAAAATCCTGAGTATGTTGATACAGAGGTACATAAGAAACAAGATCGAGTGTGATTTGAGCAGCAATGGATGAGCAAGATTTGAGCAGAGCAATGAATGAGCAATTTAAGATTTGAGCTGCATTGAATAAGCAACTATGTGCCTCATTCATTCTAGTTTTTTTGCTAAATATATTGTAGATACATCTTTAGTGAAAATAGTCCTCCTGCAGTTACTCAGAGTAATAATGTATCAAAACCATATA
Organism: Magallana ariakensis; assembly: GCA_020458035.1. Lineage (NCBI taxonomy): Eukaryota > Metazoa > Mollusca > Bivalvia > Ostreida > Ostreidae > Magallana > Magallana ariakensis. Next base: position 34,973,625 of record CM035817.1, read on the forward strand.
TACCCGATACTGAAATTTTAACTTAATTGTCATGTAACATGTTAAAGAAGTCATTTGAAATCTATAGAATTTAAAGGAACCTTTTTTCAATTCATAGAAAGTCGTAAAAACCATGAAGAGCAGCTGGCCCTGTCTGTTCTGAGGCAGTGGGAGGAAATCCCCAAGGTGGGCTGTAAACTGGTTCCCGAGCATGTGGAGACCAGGCCACTCTTCAACCCAGAGAAACCAGGCATAGAGCAGGTTAGGGTTCTCTCCCTTTAGAAGCACTAAAAAGCAATGGACAGTTTCAGATAAAGTACCATCAATGTAGTTATCAAATTGAGAGTTGCTATACTGTAAACGTATTATATTTGGCGTGTACGATATTTTGCAGAAATTAGTTTTTGAACAAGTTGGCGTGGATTTGAATTAGCGTATTCCTGAATGTTACTATTCTTATACATATATGCATTGCATTTAGCGATGTACTTGATTTAGCGGAAGCCCCAGTCCGCCAAAAGCGCTAAAAAGAATACACAGCAAAATGTAGTACGTTTACAGTATTTAAAAGGTTGTGTGTGTTGCTAAAATACCGGTACATGAAATGATTGATAATAATCATCATTAGTTAAAGGGATGTTTCATGTTGATATTTGTATGCAATATGGTTAAGAACATGCAAATCAGCTTAAGGTCAGATACAGCCTTTTAGGATGACTATGGGGTTGGCTTTGCACAACAAAATGCACACTAGTTACAGATTTGGGGAGAAATAACTAAAAATAAGATAAGTAAGAGATGGAAGACCAATGAGTTTCTCAAACAAAAAGCTGCAACATGTATATGGTACGGAATGTCAGCCGTCCGCAGGGAATTAACTTATAGAAAAACAAATTATTTTTCCTAGAACATTCATCAGAAATACACAAAAAAGCAAGGAGAGAAAGAAATAATGGGAAAGAGAGATTGTTTAGCATAGGTCATCTTATCTTCATAACCAGTATGACAAAAAAATTTATTCAGTCCAAAAAAAGTGGGTTTTTTTTTTAAAGAATTGTACAAATTTGGAAAAAAAGGTAATTGTTAATTAAAAACAAATTTTGTTTGCTTTTGAAACCCATGAATTTCATTTTTTTTTTTTTAAATGCTCCTGTTTTTTTAAAATATCTAAAAGCCTGATGATCAATATACACTTTTTACTTATGTCTGCATGCATTTCTACCTGTAAATTCCCAGTGGCATTGAATCTCTAATATTAAAAATAAAAAAGCAAGGTTTTGTTACGTAACTCGGGGATTACAGGGAAGCTCAATAATACATGAACCGGCTGAATTTGTGGTACCTGTGAACACATGTTACTGACTGACTGAGTTTCCGTGCCAAAGCCAGGTAATTGGCTTCACACCTCCAGGCTTTGTTTAATAAAACTGATAATACCTTAGATGTAATAGTTTGTCAGCTCTGGCTAGTGTCACAATTCTCCACTCTTTTTACCGAGCTGGAAAATTCTTTAGACATATTCTACAAAATGTTGACCAATCATGAAAAAAAAATAGACATTATAAAGTTTTTGAAAATTTGAGGAAAAATCTTAACCATATAATTGAACAAGCATGATAATAAAAAAAATGTCCTTTGGTTCAATAACTTCACACCTCAATAAATATGAGTACAATGTTTTGGTTGAAAAATATGATGGTAATTAAACTTGTTCTGCTTCAAAATGTCTGCCATAGGGGTATATTCCCAAAATGTGTATCATTGCAATATGACAACCTCAACTTAAAAAATTTTTCTTAATCATTACAGTACTAAGGAAAACTTAAGATTGACTCCTATCAATAACCTTTCTCATTGTAGGGTAAAATAGAAATGTGGGTAGATATGTTTCCTATGGACATGCCTGCTCCCACAAGACCTGTGGAAATCAGTCCAAGAAGACCAAAGAGGTAAGCTGATTGATTGATTGATTCAATTGTTATTTTAGAATAAAGAGAACTCTAAAAAATCTTTCATAGAAAGAATTTTCTTAAAAATTTAATATCTTTTTTTGTAACTTGATATTCATATAAGCCAGTTTATATATTTGTTCTTATATTTTTAAATCGGTCTTGCCCATTTTGAATTTGTGTGATGAAGTTTATTGTCCTCATTTTCTGTGCGACAGCTATGAGCTGCGATGCATCATCTGGAACACGGATGATGTGGTGCTGGAAGATGACGCCTTCTTCACTGGGGAGAAGATGAGTGATATCTATGTGAAGGGCTGGATCAAAGGTCAGGACGACATGCAGAGTACTGATATCCACTACAGGTAGGCCAAGGTCTAAAATCAAGGGGAATTAACTCAGTCTTTGCAGTGAATTGCTTCCCTTGGCAAAATCTACATCACAGAATTAGTTTTAGCATCATTTACAGATTATGAGTTTAGGACTGCTAATTTTATGGGAAATGCAGGTGGGCAGGAGTTGGTTGGTTTCATTTGGCAAGTACTGAACCACAAAATGTTGCATCTGAAAAAAAAATTTCATGTTTTTGAAATTAGAGGGCATGCATTCACAAGAGAGAAATCAATCATGATATGTTTTTAAGCAAAATAATTATTTCTGAGAATTTTTATGTATTTTTGATGTAATTTTTTTTTTTTACCTCAAATTGTAAATATATATATACACTTAGAGAAAAGTATGTAACATAGATCACAGCACAACAAATGACTATTATGGAATATGGTTACTCTTTATACAACTACAGATTCAAAACACAACAGAATTAGTGAGAGGTGTTCACCATTCATTAGGTTAATTTGAGTTTCTCTGGCTGAAACCTATTAGGAGGACACTCTGCTGACCTGGACCGGTCTGGGAGACAGACCCAGGGATGACCCTGTCACCTGCATGTCTGTCCCCCCAATTACTGGTTTATGATTAGAAAAACCATAATCCAAATAAGAATAAAGATGACCTGTATTTAATCAGTGGCCAAGCTTTTATTTTTTGTTGAATACATTTATGACGGCCATCAAGGCAGAGTGAGCTCCGAGGACAGAAGAAAAGAGTGGTTGGTCGGTGAACCGCCGGACTCCCTCTTTATTACTTAAACTCCTCGTAAAAAAACGGCAATTAGATGTGAGAAAAAAAAACGGACTTTGGGATTCACTTTGTATTTTAGCTGCAAGTCATGTTCATGTCTGCTCTGAGGTCACAGGTTCCCTTTTCTTCTCTCTATCTTTCTCTCTCTTTCTTGTTTAATGAGAACAAAATGGAGTTATTCTTTGGCTGTTTCTTTTGTTGTATTCCCTTTCCTGTTATTTGCCGATGATTATCTGGGTATGAAATATTAAAAAGCAGAGATGCAGAAGTTATATTTTTTGTTGAATAGTAAAGAAGGAACTATTTATGAGCAATTAATGATGTTAGAAGATAACATAATAATTCATAGATTTTGTAGTCTGATATATACTAGATCTTGTTTCCTCTTGCGTGATCCTGCTTTGAGATGTGGAACTAAACCCTTTCAAGCTATATTTGATCAAATTGTGATTTACAGGTAAAAAGGTAATTTGCATGCCCTGATTGTGAATATGAAACAAAAATGATCATCCAGCGTGGACTCGAGTTACGATTTAAATGTAATTTAAATGAATAAATCTTTAATAAGATGAAGGTCGTAGGTCAAGTGCTACCGGTAACTGTATCAGTTCCAGATAAAGCTGATCCCCCTTCTATACAAATCATTCCGGTGAGGTCACGATACTGATACCCCAAGCAGCCCAGCTTTTACATGCTAACTTCAAGCTTGACAAAGTCCAATTAAGGATGGGTTTTTTGTGGAGGGTACTTATTCATCCAGGAGACTACTATTTTATTAATGGCGGAAAACCAACTTCTGCCTGCTGAAGCATATGTTCCAGCCTGGGGAACAGATGTTCCCTGCGGCTGATAGAACAGGATCAAGCTCCGGCGAGGGCGATTCCCAGAATTCACCATCGATGTTATAGATTCAGCAGTACATCACGTAGAGGAGCTCTCGATCAATACGCCCGTGAAATTCTAAATCACCGACTGACAGTGTGATTATTCACTTGTTAAATTTCATCATAATTTTTAATAAAATTTTCTATTGGTTATTGATTTTTATTTTGTGTGACATTTTTTTTTATTTATGTTTGGTTGAAATCACTTAAAATTTAGAAATGCTGTGTAACGGGTCATCTCATATTTTTTTTTCGGCCACAGGAAAGCAGATTTTTATTGCGTAATTTTTTATGTGCATTGTGTGTGTCTAAGCGTGTAATCGTATTTCACTGTTGATGAATGCTGCAAGTCACTGTTTAATGAAAATTTGATGTATTAAAGACATATAGAGGATAATGTAACAAAAAGAATTTAGATGCCCAATCTTGAATACAATAGATGTCAGCCCTATTGCAATACAATAAAGAAATGAATTATCATTTTAAATACCGCTGCAAAATAACAACCACTTCCTAGTCGGTAAATAATTCCGTCTCCAAAGGTGAAAATATCACAAAGCATGGTGAATTCATGAAGAAAAAATATCATTTTATTTGGATGAGCAAAGAATGATTTTAAATGCAGAGAACTACCGGTATATGAATTTTGAATTCTGAATACAATATGTGTTCAAGGTAAATAGCAGCTTTTGGTAACAGTTACAGAAATGTTTGAATAATTCTCGTTCATTTATTTATAATGGAAAAACTTCAAACACATGAGTAAAAAATGCTGTTCAAAAGATGAATATTTTGTTCTGTCATAAATGGTAAATTTTTTATTTCTCTTTAGTACAATAGATTATATCACATCATTCGTGTGTTGGCCTTCTATTCAACAACTTTATGTAAATAAATGCTCAATATTTTGGTGTTTAATTTTTAATTTTTTTTTATATAAAATAACCCCTTTTAAAGCGATTTTGAAATATCTAGTACATTATTATCTATCCATCTGTATGTTTTATTCATCTACTCTCTTTATCTTTCTGATATAGAAAAATGCCATCCCTCTCCCATCCCACCCTTCTCTCTCTCTCTCTCTCTCTCTCTCTCTCTCTCTCTCTCTCTTTCTCTCATTATGAGAGAATTGTCAAAATCAGTTATTCTAAAAGTTAATTGCCTTTAAATATAAGCCTCAAGTTTTAGTTAAAGACAAATTGTTTAATGAATGTGTCCCTTATGTAGAGGTATCTTATTACTATTTATTTTTATATTTCCACATCTGCATTTTACCATCTTTTGAAATCAGAGCTTAAGAATTTGAATGCATGGTATTAATGATTTGTTTGCAGTTTTACCATACATGTTTTGAAACCAAAATATAAAAATTAGTTTCAAACATGGTTTTAATGTGCTAGCTGTGACAACATGTACTAGTTAGTAGCTGAATTCTCTAGAATTATGTTAATAGCTATATAATCCTTCATTTTTTTCCAGATCTCTGACGGGAGAAGGCAACTTCAACTGGCGCTTTGTTTTTCCGTTCGACTATTTGGTGGCGGAGGAGAAGATAGTGATATCTCGGAAAGAATCTCTCTTTTCCTGGGATGAATCGGAGACCAAGATCCCGGCCAGACTCAACCTACAGGTCTGGGACGCTGACCACTTCTCAGCGGACGACTTTCTGGGTAAGAAGCTTGGGTTTTTAACTCGCCCAAAATTAAATTTTATGGGTTTTTTCCATTTTTAAAAAAATTTGCCTGCCATATTATCATACCTTACTTTTCAAATATCTTGGCCAATTTTATTTATTTTATTTATTTTGTAAGAAAGCAGGTCTTTGTATAAAAAAAAAACCAAATTTTTTACTTAGATGTAGTCGTAGGTAATACAATTAAATTTTACACTGTCTTTCACAAAATGAGTTTCATTTTCCATACTGCTGTAAAGGTGGACTGCATTGTTATAAGGGTCAAGGACAAACTTCCCATTTCTTTTTTTCATTATATCTATTATTATTGTTATGACCAAAAAGATTCAATAGTGTTTCTTCTTATCGGAATTGACTCTCCAGGCTGACAGATGTAATCTCCTGGTAGCCTAAATAATACTGTAGAATTAACTCAATTAGCACCACTGATTCCATGTCAATCCCTGAGTTCGATAGAGAGGGATCCTTGTTTATAGATATGCAGCAACTAATGATAAAGGGGGGCTCGGGTTTCTAAATACTCCGCTGTGATCAAGCAGGAAATACAGAAAATAAACTTTTTGTGTTCAATACATCACGCTTCTGTGATGAAATGTGAAATTTTTGTATTCTTTTTATATGCTCATCATTTTTTTAATGGTTTCAAATGTAGAAACTAAACCAAAATTATGTAACATTGAGTTTTCCCCCGGTTTCTGCATGGGATTGTTAAATAACAAGCACCATATGAATTCAGAGGAAAAAAGCTGGACTTCATATCCACTTAATGATACATTTCTATATAAGGTCAAGGATACTTGATTTGTATTGAGTTGAATGTAATCGTCAAGGAAATCACGTCGTTCAAGACATGTAATAACAATTGATAATGCATCATTTAGGGGCTTTCACCATGGATTTGAATCGATTTCCGCGAGGTGCCAAGTCGTCCAAGCTCTGCACCTTGAACATGTTGACAGACCCACATATCCCCCATATGTCCTTGTTTAAACAGAAGAGGGTCAAGGGCTGGTGGCCGTTTGCCGTCAAAAGCGAGTCTGGAGACGAGTACGAACTAACGGTAAGATTCAACCCACTGAAAAATGTAATTGGCCATTCACTAATTATTCAAAATTAGCAAATGGCTCATAAAGTGATTTTTTTTTGCCGTTGCACAATACCATGTTTTAAAGGATTACACAATCAATTTGGCAATTTGTGGGGAAAAAATCAAAGCTGTCGAGAGGATCCAAGAAATCCATTGCAGTGATTTCAATAGTGCACCACAGGAAAGAGATTTAACGAATCCCAAAGAATGAGTAATGAGTTTATGAAATGGACATGGCTCGACACTGTTCACCAGTAGATTTAGAGCAATTGGAAAGCCAAAATAACTGTTAATTGGTGGAAGTGAATTTAAATGAAGTCATTATCCAGAGGCAAAAACACTCTCCTGGGCCTAGATGCTTAGGAATGTTCTTTGAAGAACAAGGGTCTCACAAAGACACCCCTCTCCCGACAGTCTTTACTCATCATTATAGTTATAAGTCAGTGTTCGAAATTACTTTTTCCAGCTTTTGATTTTTCTCGATAATCTTTAAGCAATTTTATTTTGGACAAAATACTTATTAAAGGGAAATTGAAAAGGTTTCAAATTGCCTTAATCAGGCTTAATTTCCTCCAGGTATTTTTTGCTGAAAAGAAAATGGGGTCGGTAAACGCTGTCATATTTTGTAGCTGATCATTATAGGTGAAGCGCTGGGCTTTATAGGTAATTTTCTCCCCATAGAGGGAAGTTGCAAGGTGATCTGTCGCAGCAAAGTATCTTATTCTGCCCAATTAAGTCGAGGAGGAAAAATGAATTATTGAGGACAAATCATAGCCATATCTCACTGATGATGCGTCAGTGTCTGCATGGCCGTTTTCAACTTTTAATTTCTATGAACACATATTTTTAAAAAATGCCATAAAATTTCAAATCAGTTAAACATTTGTTATCCATAAGTATAGAAAGATATCTAAGGACTGGGGCACATATATTGATTTTTTTAAAGACCAAAATCAAAATTAGTTCAGTTTGGGGAAGAATTGAATTATTTAGGTACTTGATATTTAAGGAATATATCCAATTGTGGAGTTAAAATACATGTAGTTTAGTCCTTAGTACTCATTCAATTTCTTCAAGTTTCGAGTCTAGGAAAATGGTGGTGTTAGATTCATATTTTATTTTCCAGGGAAAGGTTGAAGCTGAACTCCATTTGATGACATCAGAGGAAGCTGAAAAACACCCAGCGGGATTAGGCAGGAACGAACCAGATCCCTTGGAAAAACCCAAGTAAGATCCCTCATCTCATTGGTCAATAGTCTTTTAAAACAATATTAGTGTTAAATGGAAACGTTCACACAATTTCATTTTTTTTAAATTTTAATTATCAGTAGGAATGTTTTTTCCCCTATTTCGTTTATATATTCTATTATCTTTAATCTAACCGAGGAGTTTCCTTGTCTTTGCAGCCGACCAGACTCGTCATTTATATGGTTTTTGAATCCCCTCAAGTCGATTCGCTATATTCTGTGGCATAACTATAAATGGGTGATTATCAAGGTCCTCGTGGTCATGCTACTGGCTGCTCTCCTTGTCCTCTTCTTCTACTCAATGCCTGGATATACCGTCAAAAAGATGATGGGAGCTTGACAGATTCTCATTACCGACAGGAAGCTACAGCAATTTCCGCTGTCTACCGGCACTGGTCAGTTGGCCAGTGGAGAGTTTAAGCACGGACCGATCATCGCCTGTCATCACTTGTCATCGTAATCTTCACTCGTCCACCATTACCCTGACAGTTTTGAAGCATTAATTACGATGTTAGGCATCATTTAACAGAGTATGTGTTCCGAGAACTGTTTCATTCACAACAGTAGCCTAATATGTTGTTGTAGTGTTGAAATCAATAGTCCGATTGAGTATGTGTAGTCAAAATGTGTGGACAACACGATTCCTCAGTATTAGGGAGAAGTGACAATCGAGGTATCACAACACCTGGGTAGTATCGAACCTATAACTACCTGGGGAGGGCAGTGGTGGTTTTTACACCTGATATTTACTTGTCTGTGCTAGTCTCAACAATTTTTGTACTTTTGAGTTAAACAGGTAAAAAATAATTCCTACAGGTTGCATAATGTTACAAAATGGTCAGGTAACAATTGCGGTATTGAAAGTCAAAGGCTGTTTATGAAGAATATCTTCAATAATGATCCTATTAAAAAAAAACAAATATAGTCCAATGAGTTACATGAATGTAGTGTTGGAGTATATCTCTCAGAATTTCTTTGAAACAGACACATATTTGCATGAATACATATCCACAATCAGCATGATTTTTCCTCAGACTGGCAGTTCAACTTCTCATAATCCTCAATATATTTGAAAATATTGATTATGAGCAATTAAAACTATGGTATGTTGTCTCTAGCCATTCACATTTCTGCATGAATTAGTTCATTTAAATACACATTGCAAAATCATGAATTTCAAAACTAACCCTTCTATGACTATCCATCAAATTGTTCTAATAATAGAAACTATGCAGGCAAAAGGTGTAATGCATGCATTAATAAAAATGTAGATAGATGTGGAGGATACGATTGAACCCCACCCCCCATCTTCAGTGTTTTTATGCTATGTTGCTGTCATTTCAAACATTGGTTGATATAGTACAAGTTGTCCTTCCCTTCCTTCGGCAAAAAGGGGGCATACAATTACATTCTTTACCTGTAATTTGACCTTCAAAATTGGACTTCTCTTAATTAGTGAACCCCCATCTTATTCATCTTTATTTTAAGACAATGTATAGTACTTTGATGTACTGTTCACTTTTACTTTGAAATATCCATATTAACACGTTAAGACAAGTAATTTTTTTTTTTAAATCCGAAGAACATGTTTTTATTTATAGGCTATAAAATGATCAAAGGGGGTGCTTTTTGGGGGTAGTGGGGGTACAAAAGGTAGTTGAGATAAAATGACAGCTTAGCAAGCACAATACTTTTCACCATTGATTCAATATGTAATATATTCTTTATGATGAATATTGTAAATATGGATGTATATATAGATGCCTGTTAGACATGTTGACGATTTACAGTCTTCTTGAGGCAATGCCAACAATTCATTGATGCAATTTTGTAAATTAGAATTTCATTTTTGTTGAATCATTCCTCTTAAAGATTATAATCCCACATGTATTAGATTCCATTCCAGGTATTAGTGATGAATAAATATTATCATCTTTCATACATTTCTATCCATGTATCAGGGTCAAACAATTGATTAGTTTGAGATGTACGTTATGACTTCCTGAGTCCCCTGTCAAATGTTACTTACTCTGTATCCCTTTTTGAACTTATAATAGTTATAACCATCCATGGAGAAAATTTGCATTCATTTTCACTATCAGGTAGTCTTAATTGTCCAATAATAATTACCTGTACAAAACTATGATTTTGTACTTTTCTGGAATGGTCATGAAAATATAAGAATTCTTATGGGATTTCAGGAAAGAGGCACTTAAATCATTCCATGACATGTAAGACAAAATTTAATTATACAAGAATTGTGTTTTTCTGATCCTTATCAAGAAATGACCTTCAAATCATGTCAAGGTTATCAAATAAATCTTCCATGTAATTGCTGATTACCATCTGATGTTACTAAATTGTCAATGTTAATATGTTGATTAGTACATTATTATGATTTCTATGGTACAAATTTGTTATATTGTTATTTTGTGCAATATATTTTTATTTTGTCTAATTATTTGTTGTTGAATTTTATAAGATATTGTGAGAAAAAAAATGTTTACTTTTTTACCATCAGTTTTTTTTTCTCTGAGATTGATTTTTATTGCAATATAGACAATTTTGTCAATTTTATTTTTAATCCTGACAGAAAACAACAAATATATGTTTTGAGATGCAGATCATGCCTAGAATGTGTTTTGATAGAAAATTTACTTTCAAACCTTCTTCATTTAATTATTGACTAAAATATGTCTGTATCTTTTAGCCTTCATCGTCTTTGTTGTCTTATTTTCAATAATAGTGAAATTCTAGAAAGTGTTTAAAAGGTTTAACTATAATCGAAACAGAATTGTTTATGGCACCAATGGATAACAAAATTATCAAAATAAAATTTCTCACAACATGAAGGAAATTGTTTTGAATGCTTGTGTTGTTTGTGGTAATTTTGTTCATTAGCGCAAGAAAAGAAATTGCCTTTAATACAAGTGCTGGGCTTCATTTTGATTTAACAATGCCGAATGAAATTGCTTTTCCCCCTGATTTCTAATTCATTTAGCTAAAATAGAATGGGTTTGTTTCAATATGGTGAAAATTAATTTGAAAAATCTTGTTTCATTATGCTTACTCCTTCCTTTGTTTGATCTCTGACAAAAGCAATCAAATTTGTCTTGTATTTTTCTAATTATTTGATATCTGATACCAAAGAGGCCGACTTGCAATATGTTTTTTCATTTGTAGATTGTTTTAAGGAAGCCATAAAAAGATTTGCTCCTAGACTGACCCTGGCATATAATGAATTCATGTACGGTACCCTTGTACACAAAAAATTAAGAGGTTAATAAACGGGTCATATTGCAATATCTCTTATTTTCCTGTTCTTTGGTTATGAATTATGGATATGATATTATTTTTGTCTTGATTAATGCACCTTGCATTACATTGCCATAAACTGACCAAGATGATTACTTCTCACCTGAAGCAGTGGCTGGCTGGTGGCCAGACCTAATTTCATTGAGTATTATACAACTTTGTCATATTTGGTCACAACTGTAAGAAGATCCCCTTGATTAGTTGGGGATTATTGAGAGAATGTAGAGAGAACATATGAAAATCATAATACATGATATAAGAATAACTCCCCACAAAGGGCTTCGTTCATTTTTTTGGCAACACTGTATATTTTTAGATTGACGTGCATGTCTATACATATTTTTAAAATTCTTGAAATGGGTTGACTGAATATGTATCTGTACAAAACAATAAAAGTTGAACGGTACCCATGAATTGATAAGTCCATGGATTTGCACCTTTCTGTAGCTCTCCCAAATGCAAGCTTCACTGTGGGAGATTATCAATCCATGGGACAGGTGTGACCTCTAACCTCTGGAGACATCTCTATAGAAACGCCATGACCCCATGACAAAAACCACTGTTAGAAAGCAACTTCAAAGCTACAATGATGTGTTTCTTTATCATACTTGTCAAAACAGTTCAGCAAAACTGACTTTATCTAGTTTATAGACTCTTTCCTTATCATGGAGTGCTACAAATTTTGTTTATGTTTTAGCATCAAAGGGGTCTGAAATGTTACCCTAAGTCTGAAAGGGGCATGAAGGAATTACTACTTCAAAACATGTGTGTTCCCCGAGTTTATCATGATCTCTTTGAGATTAACCAATGCACTTGACTTGAAAATAGATTTTGAAATATCATAAATTGTGTGCAAAATTAATTGCCCATTATATTATCTCTCTGTTTTAATATTAAATGCTGGCATATTATGCCCTGGTGATGTAAAGAATTTTCTGTCGAGCATTTTTTGCTGTTTCTGCACTTATTTATCATTTCATGAACTTAAAAAAAAATAGGTCTGATACTCTATGGACTATTTTCACCAAATTAAAAATAGATAAATAAATATCGGGTATCTGATGAATAGTTATTTAAATGAACTGAATAAAATTTAAAAATGAGTTAAATTTCCATTTCTTTTTTTTTTTTTTGGATGCCAGTGGGCCACTCTATACTCACCAGGGATCTGTTTTGCATCTTTTCTAGCTGTTACAAATATTATGCTAAAAGTATATTAATTGATCATGAATAATTAAAGATGGTTAATTTGTACAAGATTATTAAATATGAATATTTATATTCTGAGAAAAATATCTGAAGGATTTTATGGAATAATTTATTAATTTTCATAGATTTTTATCTTATTTCATACATTACAATGAATTATGCATACTGCGATATGTAGTCAAAATTGATTGTTAAAAAACAAGATTTGATTTGATTTAGCCATATACCTATAATGTGAGATAGTACTTGTTCTTGATATTATGGATGCACTGTTTAAGCTAGCTTAGGCTGCTTAAATAAATTAAATACAAAAGTGTTGTACATTTACAGTATGTATGCTGTTCACAGGATTTCCATGAAATTATAGAAATATGATTTACAAAAATGAGAAGCAAAGAGAAAGTCATGAACAATTAAAAACCTTCAATCTGTTTACATTTCTGTTGTGCATACACAAACATCACTCTGCCTACCTTTTGTTTAACCAGCTGGTTTAATATTCTGCTTTGAAAATTTATATCAAGTTTAGAAGAAATGCATTTTAACAAAGCTGATACCCAAAAAATAAGGTTTTGGGGGCATCAGAAATTATCTTGATCATATGCAATAATTGTATGCCATTCTGTAGAAAGTTTTATCTTTTGATAAAAAAAACCACACATTGTCAGTGTTGTAGTACCTTAATGCTGGTATTTTGCAACAAATGGTAATACATATTTGTTTGCCTATAAACCTTAGCCAGAAAGGGATGGTACATTATTTCTTGGTTATATCTATCAAACCTTGAGTCCAATGAACATTTGGATGCAAGTGACATATTTCTTGTGTGTCTCAATAAAAACGAATTGCATGAAAGTGTTGATTTTTCTTGTGTATCTAAAATATGTCTTGATTACTGTTTTATTTTAAGATGTAATGTTTTGTCTACCTCCAAAAATGCTTTGCATGAAGGTAGCAATTTTTCTTGTTTATATTAAAGAGCCTAAACCAACATGCATATGCAATGAAATTGATGGTTATTTCTTATTTATCTAATGTTTCTAAAAAAACAACAACAAAACTTTTGCTGAGAAGTGAAGATATTTTTAGGAATCATAAATAGATCCCTTGATAAGATAGATGATAGTTCCAGTTGCTCCAGAACATTTGCTTGCATATGGTATTTGCTTTGTACCTCACAAATGGTGCTACTGTATACAGGGAAATATTCGCCCCTGTTTTATTTTTGCCCTCGTTGTCAAATTTAAGACTGGGCGAATTCCAATGTCTCATAACATTGCTCTTAAAACACAACTGTGTCTGGGCGAATTCAAGACAGGACAAAATTGTTTCCAAGTGTGGAAGGGCAAAAATTACATGGGGTGCATGAAATAACCCTATATACAGTATCTTAAAAAAAAAAATTCTGTAAGATTTATATTGTTAGCTTACTCAAGCTAAAAACTTTAATGAACTTTTCTTATCTTTTTATATTTTTTACTGCCTCACTTAGTCTGAGCTGGACCAATTTTAACCAAAATGTCACAAAGAATCCATAGGTGAATTTTTAAGGGCTTCAAGGATGTTCAAATAAAAGGTTATGATTCTCCTTCATTAGGAATTGATAAAAATAGGGATTGGGTGTTTCTTCCCAAGAATCAAATAGCTTAATATAAAAAAATATCAAAGTTTAAAGAAGCTTTCTTATATGTTAGAATATAGTTCATTCAAACCCCGAGAAGGGGTTAAATTTGAATTGGGATTCAAATTATAGAAATAAACCTATAAAAACCCTTTGTTTAAAGCAATATGAGCTGCAATTTTCATGCTGAAATTTTTTTTTATGAAAAATGTTTTTTTCTACAAAAATGACATGGTTTTTAAATTTCTGTTAGCCTTATTTTTGTGAGGAAAGCAGTTAAGAAGCCTTAATTGTACAAAAATTGAACTGCTATATATTCCTTAGAAGAAAAATCTTTCTTCTGACAAAAATTAATGATTTTTTCAAATTTTATTTTTCATAAAAGTTTAAGTTACATGCAGACTTAGCATACTAGCAGGTTTTTGCAGCAAAATAAAATTCTAAAAAATACAGCTCATATTGCTTTAACATTTTTAATATGGAGGCAATTTTTGCACAAAATATCTTGGATGAGATTGGTTAATGAAGGCAATATTTTGAACCAAACTAGTATGAACCTGTTTCAAAATTTTATGGAACTTAAGTATTTACAAACCAAACCATGCCTTGTATGCATAGGGTCAGGGAAGGGATGTAACTGGGATCACCTATGAAATCACTACAATGGTCCTAATTAATTTTAATGGTCCCGCAATTTTGCAAACGAGTCAGTCGAAAAATGGTCCTTTTTTTTTCTTCATATTTTGCCTTCGAAACCATAGAGCACAGGTCTGCCATTTTTACATATGTTTTTGTTCACATAAATATACACATCATATTTAAAAAATGGTACCTGAGCAAGCATGCACTCGATGTTTCCTAGATGAAAAACAGTTTGAAAACATACATTTGTTGCTCCGAAACAAAAAAAAGATGATCTAAAGACTTCATGATGTCATATATTGCTACAACATGACGTCATCAGGATAAAATCTTCTTGCATTCTCATTTTCAACATGATTTTAACTAGCTTTGACCAGATGTTATTTGTTCACTCTCGGTACAACTTTAATTTGGGGGCAACAAATGCCTAATATACTATATATTGTAGTCCTTTAATGTGAAAATGATATGAAAACAAGCTAATATATAGAAATTTAGTTAAACAGTGACTTTCTGGATTCCAAAAATTGTTGTCCAAATTGGGTTCAAATTTTATAGACTGTACTTCCTTTTAAAACAGAAGCATGAACATCATTTTCCATACAAATTAAGCTTGTCAATTTTACAAAATGCAGTTTGTTTGCTCATACCATAATCCATAAGAGTTGGAAGAAAGGGGCTGCAGTGGGGTCCACAAAGTGTACATAACAACAGCTGTTTTATAGTTTGAGTGCATGAGACATGCTCCGACTTTGAACCTCTGTGACCCTTTATGGCCCCTGTGACAAAGATCGAAACATTGAAAATTTCGATCATCATGACTTTATTTCATTCCATTTGTCTCCAGTAAGTCAAAGTCAAAGTCAAGATCAATTATGATGGGTGAATTTTTGTTTCAATGTCATTTGATTTTAACACCTATAAATGTCATCTGCAAGCTATGATGCAAAAAAAGATTTCAGTATAAAGTGATGTACAACGTATTGTTGGTTTTTACAAATTAACTAAGTTTATTAGCTCACTGAGACGAAGTCACCCCCGGCATCGTCATCCAGACCTGGTTAAAGTTTTTGGAGCAGGTCCTGTAAACACGTTATTCTGCATGGTTACTTGTCCTATCTTCACCAAACTTCCATGGATGGTGCATCTGGACCTACTTACCAACATAAAAGACTTGGATGCTGAATCTGGGCCATGAATTTTAGATGCTGAAGGAGGTTAAGGTTTTTGGAGCAGGTGCCCCTTGATGCCCATATCTAAGTTATTACTGGTCCCATCTTCACCAAACTTGCATGGTGCATCTTCTAATATTTATTCACTTGACAGGCTTGAACGCTGAATCTGAGCCATAGGTTTCGGATGATGGAGGGGGTTAAGGTTTTGGAAACAGGTTGAAGTTTTTGGAGCAGGTACCCTTTAATAGCCATATATATCTAAGTTATTACAGGTTCTATCTTTACCAAATTTGGATATATGACGCATCCTGTGATACTGATGCACTCTACAGGATTAGATGCTGAATCTGAGCCATATGTTTCTGATGCTAGAGGAGGTTAAGGTTTTTGTAGCAGGTCACATGTTTTAATGTAAATAACAGTACTGACTTATTTAAACTTGCATTGTTGATTTAATTATGTAATTAAATCTCAGAGGTAGGTCCAGATACAGAGAGTGATCTAAATTATCAGTAGATGCTTTATAGACAGGTTAAAGATTTTAAAACAACTCAAATTGTGTAAGGGTCTTGGAGCTGGTTACATAATGAAGTAAATTTTGTTCATACTCATCAGACTTGCACAGTTAATATAACTATTGATGTGTATTGGTAACACAGAAATAGCTTCAGGTACAGAACTTGATTTCCATTATCTGGATGCTGGGGCAGGTGTAAGTTTTTTGAGTAGTTAAATGCAGGTTTAAATGTTGGAAAATAAATGCTGTCCTGACCAACTTTCCTGTTTTTATGTACTTAAGATTTGAAACACAAGGCTAGCTTCCGATACAGAGCCTGATCTCCATTATCAAGGATGCTAAGAAAACTTTGTCCTACCTCACTCAAACTTGCTAAATGATACAAGATTTGATTGTTGATATATGATTCCTATTCCTTTGATATTGAATAATATGAAATGGTAATGTATCATGTAATATGATATTGTACCATATGATACAGTATTGTATTATATGATAAGATAATGGCCAACTTTCTTGGTTTGTGTACTTTAGATTTGAAACACAAGGCTAGCGTCAGATACAAAGCCTGATCTCCATTATCAAGGATGCTAAAAAAAACCCTTGTCCTTCCTCACTCAATCTTGCTTGATAGATGTGATTGTTGCTATATGATACATGTATTGATTCAAATTTCTCTGATATTGAATCATATGTTATGGTATTGTATCATATAATATGATACAGTATTGTATTATATGATAAGATATTGTACCATATTTATATCAAATGTTATCATATGATATAATATTGTAAAAAATTATTTGATACAGTTTTCTGTTTTTTAAATAACTTTGTTTAGACTGACCAGATAGAAACAATTAATAAGAATATTCGTTAATATGACGGTATTTAATTGATAAAATGTTTCGTTTAATGTTAATGTTTAAAAATAGAAAATAATCAATATGAAAGGATACAAGACTCTGAAAATGAATTTAAAAAAATTATTTGACGACAAATTAAAGTAAAGAAGAGGCCCATGAGCCACATTGCTCACCTGTAAAACAAGTTTAATTCTTAACAAAGTACCCGAATAACAACAATCAAATATAAAACAATAAACAAATCCCAGCCCCTTTAAAAAGTGGTGACTATTATTTGATCTTGAAAATTCAGCAAACTTTATTCATCCATTTTACTTGCACAATATATAATTGTAGCCTCGATTTTCTTCTTTTTTTTTTTTTTTTGCTACATATTTCATTAAATTAAATTATTAATCAAAACTCTATCATTAAGAACAGAAATCAAGATGAATTTGCTTCATAAATAACAATAAATTGTACAAATTGTAAATGTTACTTCATGTGGATAGAAACGTTTTTTAAGTGCAAGCGAATGTGATGTCATCAATAAAGTTTATTCAAGTGTAAACTTTTTGGTTTACCCAACAAAATAGTGTGTTACAAACACATATTGAATTCTATTACAATATTTTTGTTATCTGTCATCATTCTCCAAAAGTTGTTCATCTATGGTATAATGACGTCACTGAAATGGGACTTTCCTTCATAACAATTATGATTGGTTAGTAATTTATTTTTCATGCAAATAATTAAGTTCATTCTGACGGCATGGGAAATGACCCTCAATGGGTCGTTGTCAGATCTCCGTGATTTGTGCTATTGTAGAGAGATCTCAATCAGATTGCAAACAGAACACAGTTTAGTTGTGTGTAGTGACAATTTATATACTTGGTTTACATATTACATCCAGCATGTAAAATTGAAGCCAAATTTAAAACTTTTTTCATCAGAAGTTTTTTAAGGCAAGACAATAATTTTGTAAGGTTTGGTTCCCATATTTATTATAAGGCAACATTTTTCAGACTTGCAGTCGTTTTGACTAGATAAGGATATTAGGCAAGATTGTAAAGAATTAAAAATCAGGTATTCCCCTTAAAACGTTGAACAGGTCATGTTAGTAAAGGATACACGCCCATGTAGAGACAAGCCTTGGCACAAGAAAGTATGCAGGTAAATCTCCTGGTATGTCACGATAGCAAATATTGTTAATTATCTCAAATTGACAGAGATCTAAGAGAGTTAAAATGTACTTATGCATCATACGAAGAGTTCTACTGCATAGCATAGCTTTCTAATTTGTGCCTTACACATGTAATAATTACATGTACAAACTTTAAAATTAAAACATTTCCTTTTCTCTTGAAATTAGAATACAGTAATAAACCATCAATGTATGGCTGGTACGTTTATAATTAGGCGGACTATCGGCATTGTATATGTGTACAAAATCCCAGTGTGTAGGGTGGCAATAAAATGCACTGTTTGACATTTGCACATTCCTTTCAGCCAGATTCTGTAAAGGGAAAAGATTATCAGTTGAGATACAATTCTTTAAAAGGATATTTGTCATTAAGAGTAGACAAGCAAATTGGACCAAAACCTGGGACCTAAATCAATGCAGTCTTGATTTTAGCAGCATATATTAATTGTTGAGGGGCATAGCTTATTACATGGGTCTCCATTCAAATTCTATTTGGATTTATCTATTTGTAAAATTATCATAGTTGCAATAACATTGGCCATAAGCAGTGCTGTACATTTGATCCACAAGATCATATATGCAATAATATTTTCTATGCCCTATCTTACAATACTGTTTAATTAACTGACACATTAATTTTCACAAATTGAATGCCCTTTATATTCACAAATGCATAAAAAATGTAACAACT
Source organism: Magallana ariakensis (assembly GCA_020458035.1). Lineage (NCBI taxonomy): Eukaryota > Metazoa > Mollusca > Bivalvia > Ostreida > Ostreidae > Magallana > Magallana ariakensis. The sequence goes on from CM035817.1 coordinate 34,992,826, forward strand.
AGTTGATCTCAAAACATTCTTAATTCTACAATGAAGTTTCATTTTCAAGAAAGGAATAGTCAAGTTTAATACAAGTTATTTCAATAAAGATATAAAACAACATATCTCTAGTTTTTATACATTTTATTGCTTATTCTCCTCATGCATTTATTTTTTTTTTCAAATATCATACAACCTGTCTCACAAAATTGGACTGAATTATAATAATATATATTTATGAAGATATGAGGAAAAAAAATTCACTGGAGCCGCAGCTGCCAGTAAATATACCAGATTGACCACCAAGTACAAAATCTTTGGTTAAAGCTGAACTGTACAAAAACTTGACAAAGTTACATGACACACAATCAGTTTTATACACGGAACAAACTTCAGAATGAGGGGACAACACATGTACAACCTTATAATAATGAGTGGGAAACCAGGGCGTGATAATGGGTCAGTAGTTCACTGACAGAACATAATGAACAAACCCTGGCCGAGGGACTTCAATGTGAGAAAGACCACAACATAGTTTTATATATAATTAGAATGTACTGATGTGCCTGTAGACCAATCACACAAAAACTCAGCAAAAAAATGATAAATAAGTGATGTTGATAATTAAAAAATTATTAAAATTGAAGGAATGGATACTTCAAAGCAACCAAGACATTTTAAGTGCATAAAAAGAGACATTAAAAAATTGTCTAAAAATCTGCTAATTCAGGTAATACATGACATCTAAAATATTTTTAAAAACAATATATTTAGTTATTACATTGTATATTTAAAACAAAATTAATCTTAAAAATAATAAAACAAAGCTTACTAGAATTGTTTGATTGGATAAAAGCAAATACTGCCAAGATAAAAAAAAAAGGTGGTGGTGGTATAAATTCTCAACAACAACAAAATATTTTGATTGTATCCTCACATCACAACCAGGTAATAATCTAACAGGGTACTATGGGTAAATCCAGCATCAACCCCTAGGCTTCCTAACAACAGCTCTCTAAGGTTCTCTGTTTCTCTTTGGGAATACTTTGAAAATAGTTAAAGCATATGACATAAAATACTAAACAAACTCAGGACAGCTATGGAGCTCACACGTGAGATAGAGGGATTGTCTCTCGCATTGAATACATTATCCAGTACAATGATATGTTAATACTTGTCAACACACACACATACCATGCAGTGGTCATTTTTGATTGGTGCTTTTTTCTTTGGTTCAAAACTAATAATTCTTGTTGACGTTTTCTAGCACCACTACACTTACTGAATTCTGGTGGGTGCTCCTGGCATTAGCACCACCCGATTTTATTACTGTAAACCAATTTTAACTCATCCAGATAGAAATTTCTACAAGTACATTCCGTAATGGCCAAAAGTTGTCTGGTCCAGATCTGATCTTTTCTTATAAAGTCTACATCTTAACATTTGTGACATAAACTTGACATCTGCATACAAAAAGTAGAAGATTTTAGGAGTAAAAATTGGTTTAAAGTAAAATACTAAGGGCTAGTTGTCTAGCAGTTCTCATAAATAATACTTGGCACATACAAATAAGGTTTAATGGGCAGTAATGAAAATAGCTGCTTTTTTCTTCCCTATAATCAATACAGGTAGTTTTTTTATGGAATTGGCAGCTAAACTTGTTTTTTTTGTATTTCTATTAAAAAAGCAGCAGAGGAAGTGTCCTTCAAAATACCAAGAATCAAATTAATCCAATTTTCTGCGAGGATGTGAAAGTCACAGGAGAGAAAATCACCTGTTTACAGTGCTGTGCCCAAGTTGTGAGCTGTCGACCTGCTCTCAGCTATATAGTTTATATATTATGGATATATATAATGTTAAGGGTGTGTATTTCTCAATATACACAGATAATTCATATATCATTTGTCATATAATGTAGCTATATACATATGGGGTGAATAAACAGTACAATGAAAGTAAAAAAAAATCATCAACAAAATCTGAGTGGACAGATTCTCACATTCACATGATTTCAAATCTTGGGGTCATGACAATCAAAAGTCAAAGGTCATTCAAGATAAAGGAAAGACTCCTTCAAATAATATCACTTTATGACAATATAGTCTGGTCATTCATTCATTGAATGTTCATAATATCCTCATAAAGTCTTGGACTATCACAACATTTACACATTGTGTACACGTAACTTTGACCCCATCATGGATATGGTCATCTTCCAATGTTGATAAAACACAGAATAGAAGTTTATGTATTATGCATATGGCAGCTTAAAGCAGTACATGGCACTTCTTTCTCAACTCTCCTCCATCTAATATTGCACCACTTAAAGTTTGTGATGGGGAATTTTCACCACAAACATCCATGCTTCAGTATTTTCCCCGACTCTGGCATCCACTCACTCTCAGAACCAGCAAGCTTTCCATAGTCTGCTCCACGTTCCGATCCTTTCACACAAAGCAAGGTTAGGACAAGAGCGCTCTAGAGGTAGTTTAAATCCAAAGCATGGTGTAAGGCAACTAAGTCGGAATGGTTACACACTCTCCAGAATGGCCAAGTCAACTGAAAGAGCGAAGAAGATTCCAATAAAAACCAAGAAAACCTTGCAGTGATTCAGGAAATTTAACAAGAACCAATCTTTAGCACTGTGCCCACCTGTTTAGCGGCTTGTTCTTCATCCCTTCCATCTCCCACAACAACATAGGTACACTTTCTACCAAATCTGGCAACAATTCTATCAAAGCAGCTATCCTTTCCTAAAATAAGAAAGCTACATTTATATTTTCTGTATTGAAAGTGCAGAAAATAATCTGCAAAATATCAACCAAAGACACTATTTCTTACCAATTTTAGTGGCACTGTATACATTTTCTATAGAGAAAACACCACCTAGTCCATACAGTAGGACTTTGGCTAATGCAGGAACCAGTTGAGTGGTGGTCACCAGCACATTCACACAGTTAGGCCTACAAAAAACGAAACAAAATAAAAACAAAAACAAAATTGAGTTTGATATTTTACACACAAATTCTTAATATTGCATGGCAAAGAAGTTATTTGTGCCCTGATTAAACAGCAAACACTTATAGGGATGTGTTTTCTTGGAGTAATTACCTGGAGTTGATGATCTGTAAACATTTCAGAGCCAGAGTTAACCAGTTGTCTGTTACAGACTCAATTTCCTGTCGCAACTGCAGCCATTGATCTCGTTTCTGGGGTCCTATTAATCCTAAAAAAAAAAAAGTATAAAACAAAATAAAAACTCTACCACTTTGTTTTTTCTATCTTGTGGATATTTTCTATTACCTTGGGTATTATAGTAATTCTTATTTAACTTGGGACAATAGAGAGTTTTTTAAAGGTCTACTGCAAATTGTTAACCATCTTGACAACAACCTACTACTACTACTACTACTGACAGTGATAAGCATGCTTCGCATACCTCCTACATTATTTCTGTAGCTATTATACAATTCCTTTATTCTCCTATATCTAAATGCTAATTTTTTCATCCAATCGACACCCCCTCTCATGCCCGCTAATATATTGGGGTTGGTTGCAGCAGCATGGAAACCGTCCGCAGCAAAATTGTATGTGCTGAAAAAAGTAAAAAGCCAAAATCAGTGTTTCCAAAGAAAATTAAGCCTACCTCCTACGTTATTTCTGTAGCCATTAACTATTTCCTTGATGCGGCGATATCGAAAAGCCAATTTTCGCATCCAATCAGCACCCCCCTTCACACCTGTAGCTAGGCAGAGATTGGCATTGGAAGTCGCTGCTTTGAAGCCATCAGTGGCAAAGTTGTATGAGCTACCAGACAATATACATATAAGGGATTCAGATAATTTGATGGAAAAAAATATATAAATGCAGAGAATTTGATACAGAACAAAGTGCATCAGCTATAAGGAAAATTACTGAATTGTAATTAATGATACATCCCTGTCGCTGTTTCCTCTATTACAATGTAATGCAATCTAATACAATATACAATGGAAAACTTTTACCATCAATCATCGGTTTGGAAAAAATAATCACGACGATGACATAATTTGCTTATGCATATGAAAAAAATATATCCTAGGAGAATTAGAATACATTTACAAGGAAACAAGTTTTTCTTCTTTTTAAATTTAAATAGTGAACAACAAAAAAAATTCTACCAAGTTTCCTGTATTTTACAATTGTTTATTCCCAAATGAGTTGTCGTTTTAACTTCATCTTGTTCTTTATTGTTATAATGTGTTGCAATCTACTATAGTACTTTCACAAATATTCCTGACGTTATACTGTATATAGAATAAAACATGATAACCTTCTGCTTTATAAAAAGGCAGAAAAAAATTTGCTACAAATTGTAGAGTTCTCAAAATTGAACAGTAAACTTCTACCATGTTTCCTGAATTCAACAATTTTTGTATTCTCCTGTGGCTAACTGTTTATCCACTAATTGGTACATTTATTTAAATTTTATATTAATGCACTGTTGGCTGTGCATTAATGCACTGTTTGTTGTGCATTTTAGATGCAGGCTACGTGGGAACGTAGCACAGTAAATGGTTACCTTAAATCCTGTCCATTGTCATCAGAGGAGACATCATCAATGTGGACTTGATCGCACTCCTGGAAAACACAAATAAAGATTTAGATGGCACGATCTCACCCCCCTGTACGCACATACCTGTCTGATATCTAGGTTTTAACTACATTCTTGCAGCATTTTACTGGGCCCCAAATGATGGTTAAAAAAAACCAACAATCGATAAACATGCCTTGTTGTAATCTTTAATGCTTCATTGAACAACCAGTCAATTTACAGTGTTAAACTTCACTTAGTTTAATCCTTTTATCTGTGAAGCAATTTCAAGTCAAGGAAAATCAACAATGCAAATCCGTTGGGTTTAGTAGTTTTATGAGCTCTAAACCCTATCTCACTTAAAAACCCACAAAAAGAGCACATACAGCAAATGACAAAACGGAGATTCTGCCGTAAGCACATTCAGATAAACCAAATCTCATCATTTTTTTCTTTATTGAATCTGATTCGCCAAAGGCTAAACATTAGAGATTTTCAATTGGTAGTGATCTTTCATTCTTAAGCAATTTCTTGCCTCTTTGAAGAAGCCCTTTTTTCTACAATAAGGAATGTAACGATCGGGAACGTATTTGGAAAACAACAATTCACCCGCATTATTCCAGACCCTGTACACACCAGGTAAACAAGCAATTAATTCTGTGTCAAAAAGGGGGAGGAATAACTTTCCGAAAGTAAATGCACTGACACTGCTTCAAAATACATATTTCTGTGGTAAGGGGCAGAAATTTTTTTTGGGGTAGGCCGACTTTGTTTATTTTAATTAACATAAATTTTTGGTGTTTCCTAGTTTTAAAATTCACGGATTTGTAGTCTCCAGTGAAGAATAAATATCTTGCTTCTGTTCACAATACAGCTGTCAGCATTGACTATTAAAATGCCAGTTGTGATGGCAAGGGGGATGTTGATTTTCAATGAATTTATCTGCCCCTTAAATAAAACAAACTTGCTGAAGTGGAAGAGGCAAATGAAGTAGGGCCATGCTGTCAATGAACGTGTTTGGATTTGGTCGCTATGTCAACACAACTTCTACCAGCTCTCTAGTTTTGCTGTAGGCAAAACCGACATGTCAATTTTTGGGGGAAAAAAGAACCATCTGTAGCTGAATTTTCAAGAAAGCCACTAGAACACATCTGTGTCCTCTCAATTACTTTGCTTATTGACCATCGGTTTTTCCGTGTCTTTTAACAAGACCAATAAATTTGGTTTTTGGACCTGCTAGTAGTGGCTTTGTCTTTGACGTAACAAGTTTTGACTAATGGAATCTGGTCTCTCCGGACCAGGAGCTCTTCCCATTCACTGACAATCTACATTCTAAGTCAATATTACAACCCCCAGTAGATTGACGCTCTCTCTAAATAGGAATCAGATTCTATAAACTCAAACATAGGTCACCACTGCATAAAATGCCACGACGTCCCCCGAGTCCCCGACTATTAATTGTATCCAATGGGAGCAGGCCTGTGACAGATTTCAGTTGTAGATTGGTTAGTGTCAACTCTATATTAGATCTGACTGGATCACTACAGTTTGGATGGACAGGGACTACAGGGACACCTAAGGCATCCATGTCATCATGACACAAGAAACCCATTGTATTCTGTCTTTTTTCTTTCAGGTTCTTTTTCATTTTTGTTTCAAGCATATTACATTCATAAACTCGCTACTTTTATCTATTAGAACATTACCAATTTACCGTACTCTAGTTCAACAAGTTTTCTACAAATTCTTTCAAAAACCGAATACCAGACATTTTTGATCTTTTTTCTTTCTTCACACCAAATCTAATTGACCTTACAATACTAAAAGAAATTGTTGAGTCTTAAATCATGTCTTGAGTTTCGAACTTCAGAACAAATTTTTGAAACAATGTCAAATAAACTGAAATGATGATGCGTGTATGCTCGTCCACCTGTGTGCTTATCTTTCTGAATGCAACTGATTGTTAGTAGTCACTTCACAAAGGCTTATTATATATCAAACATTATGTTTGATGGAACCTAGATTTATGCCATACAGCTGTAAATATTTAACAGTATATTTTAGGTACATATGTATCTTTGGTACAGAAAAATTTCAACTCTATGGAAATATCCAAGATGACTTAACTAACTCCTATGTGAGTGAATAGATTTGTATTTTACCTCCAAATCATTGAAAAACAGGTGAGAATCGGCCAGGTTGAAGATCATTTCTTCCATGCGCACTCCCAGCGACACCGAGGAATGGTACTCCTACAAGAACAAATAAATACATACATGAGTTCAATGAGACGGTATCAGACCGAGATAATCATATTAGGGCCTGCTAAATGCCTCCTTAGAAGCTGCTGGTATCTTTAATTATCTTACATTAGGACTTGTTTAATTATCTGAAGATTGATGTTGGGGAGTTGTTCCACATGTCACAACTGATTGGATACAAAGCCAAACTAGTTTAAACTGTCAGTTCACAGAAATCCCAAAGACTTGGCAAGGGTCATCTTTCTTTCAATAAACCACAAGCCCCAGTGGAATTAGCATGGTTACCCATTGTTTAGACTCCTTTTAATTTTTTTTCTTTAAAAAATCTGACAATTAATTATGTGAAAGTCCATAGCAAGCGAGAAAGATAAAACAATCATTAAAAGCAGATGAAATTTACAGAAAGCTATGGAATCTATTACAGTATTTTTTTTATTATCGACACTTTTTAAAGGGGGGGGGGGGTTGCTTTAACAGATTCTCGTTATAATAGGAAGACTCCTACATTTCAATTATACGGGAAGCCCCTGGGCTTTCCTGTCAGACCTAGCAAGTTATATCTGAGGGCCTGTGTGACATCCTCCTTAATTATCAATTACATATTTGCCTTGACAGGTCGGGATTGAGACTGCGAGCTGGAACAGCCTCCGTCCGATCCGACTTATCTACTCACTGGTTTTTTAAACCATCCACTAATTACTATTCAAATATTAGGCAACAAGATTTAAACTTCCACATCAAAAGACTCCTTTAAAAGAGAGCTTCATTGATGTTCAGTACAAAATCGATCACTCTTATCGGTCAAGAGCAAAGCCATTGAATACTATGGTGCATTTTCATGTTCAGTGTTTCAGTCCTGTTTCACAGGTATGTGGAAAAGTGTACTTTAAATTAAGCAACTGAGTCAAAAAATAGCCAGCTATTTGTTCAGATGTCAAAAGAAACCAAACAAGCGAGCATAAATCTGTATGCATAGGCATAACAAGGACTGACAGACAGCAGAGTGTGTTGAACCCCGAGTTCTTCTTTCTTCCTGAGCATATACACACTCAGACAGTAAGTAAATAGAGAGTTCTCCTACACAGTCAATCTCCCACTCTATCTACTTCTCCATACAACCCCGAACAGTGGCCACAATGCACTTCCTTTTGGTCAAAGCCATTGGGGGGAAACTCATTTCATTTTATGGAAAAAATGAGCTATATACAATAATTACTATTGGATAAACTGCCAACAACAAATTCCTAATCAAGTTTGGGATAAAAGCTTTTCACCACCAACAATACTAAATGTTGTCTTTTGATGTGTAAAAGATTTTATCAGCAGATCATCTATTCTCATTGTGAGGCCTGGTATTCTTAGGGAAGAGCATTTCGGTAGATTGTTTTCGGTGCAGAACAAAAAGCACTTTCGAGCATAATACAGTTAATGAAAAGAAAACTATCATGACACTAAATATCAATAAGTCCTCGTCACAGGATGTGCAGCGCTGTCTCAGTCACAGCTGTCACAAATCATCCATGGACTGTGCGCTGCGGACCTATTGTACGGCTAATGCACGAGTCAACAGAATATGACATAAACCACGTACATATATCTCGCGATGTGTATTGACCAAAAATAAACCTGTCCCTGCCGAACAAAGGCTTTGTGACACGCAGAAGATGGGATTTTAATGTTGTTCTACTGAACCGTTATTTCATCGCGAAACAGAATCATGATAAGCTCTTCAGTCATGTTTGAAAACATCCACTTCTTGAAATAAAAAAAAATTTCTCACTTACAGAAAACAACTCTTGTCTCATGATTAATGGGATAACTATCTTATTAATTTTAGTTCTAGTGTTGCTACAGTAGAGGAGAAAACCGTCAGGTTTCAGAGCATGAAAGACTTTTAAGTGACAGCTAAAAACCCTGTAATACCCTCCAATAACAAGGTATTGGCACTCAGAGAGACTTTGGACAGCTGCTAAAGATCAGCCTAGGCTGCATAAACTTACAGGGAACTGCTGTTTATTTATCAAAGATCAGCAGATACAATGCTACTGCAGTAGAAGCATATGGAACACCAAGGTTTAGTGAGGACAGCCGGTGAAAAGACAAAACATCAGGTTGCCCTTATTGCAATACCAGCATCCAAAGGGAGAAACTGCATTGACAGAAAAACAAGAGATAATTATTCACACTCCAACTCTGACATAGTTTAATTTTTTTTTTACTCCCTTTTAATTTTTTTTTAGGTTGGTAGAAATCATAAACCATACTGTCAGATACATATCGCGGGGGAATTTCTCAGATATTTCTGGTAGGAAATGATGAATATCACTAAAAGCGTGGGAAATTGTCATTCAACATATGGTAGAAAAAATGCTTAGAGAGAATGGTCTAAGTGCCTCTCATATTCTCTTGCTGACTCTACTATACTACAAGCCCCTTCATTCATTGAATTGTCCTTAATGAACAATAACATGGAATTTATGAATTTTTCAAATGTCATAAATGTCAACTGACCAAAAAGAAACTATAACCAATTTGAATATCCAATATTTATCTTGACTAAGAACCCTTGTTGGCAAAACAGATCTTTCTTTTTCTTCTGCAAGCCTCATTTACCACAATAATCAAGGATGTGAATGCTTCCAAGTCAAATAGATTGTTCAACAAATGGGGAGGCTTGGAATAAAACACAAGAGGCTCTGTCCCCTGGAACAGATGGTTCAGCAATGCTGGCTCTCTAGCCAAGAAAACCACTAACAAAGCCCCCCTGGCTCACTGCACTTTATCTTAACTAAATTCTCAAACGGTCTCTTATGGCAACTAGGTTTAAACAATATAAACAGACACATTAAGATTACCTTGATTAGCTCAATCAAGTACAAATCATTTGTAAATAAATTTACCAGACAAAAATTTTCTCCCCCTTAAATTGTGTTTTCTTGGTGCTCGGAAATAGTTATTGCAAAGCAAATTGCTGACATATTTCCGGCAAGCAATTTTTTTTATTCACCAGCAAGGTTCCGAGGAGGCAGTTGTCACATTGGAGGTTGGCAACAAATACGTACCTTGCCATATCTTTGTGCATATGTTCCTGTGAGCAGTGAATGAAATATAATGATTGTCTCGTCTAAATCCCACACAAACACACGTTCTAGATCTGACTCTGGTCCCGGGGAGGCGGTAGTCCGTCCACTTCGACTTCCTGTGCTTCTGTTACGATTGCTGCGCTCTATGCAAAAAACAAAACTTAAGCTGTACCAAAAATTAAATTAATTGCTAAAATGCAATTAAAACTTAACACATTATAATCATACTGTAACTTTTTATTTCAACCAAAATGTTTTAGTTTGTAGACCTTTTAATCACTGTTAATTCTCAAAAAAAAAAAAAATGTATGGTCAAGAAATTTGCAACACCCCTCCCTCCTTTATTCTATAAAAAGTTTTGAATATTCAAAATACAAAGATATCCATGTTTTCCTTCATTCCACCACTTCACTGGGTGGAATCAGTTTACTTTATCAAGTTGTTCTTATGTTTTATCTTAATTTGAGAAAACCCTGTTGATAGATGTGTAAACCAAGTAACATCCCCAAACTCCGATTAGGTTCCAACTTACTAGAGGATGTGTTGTCCCGCATACCAGGGGGTGAGGGTGAGGGGTTAATGCTGGGGAACGTTTCTGTAAGGAGAAAGAAACAACATGTATTGACCTGGTCTGCCTGTAACATTAGCGCTATTATTCAACATCAAAATGTAGAAATTTCACGACTTTAACAGATATTTCATGTTGGCAATGTCATTCACAGTAGACGCATTTTCACACCCACCGTACAGGAGAAAAAACAATACATAAATCTATGGTGGTTCGGTATTTTGATTGCAGGCATGATGAGAAACATAGCATATAATGTAAGATCAGGGTTGACTTCTGCAAGAAATCAGAGACACGCAGCCCAGATAAAAGCTTTTAACTTCCCCAATGCAGGTGATGAAATTTACATAATTTTAAAATTTGTTACGCTTTATATCCTTCCACGAAATGAGCTGCTTTTAAGACAAGACAGGCAAAGCAGTATTTGCAAAACTTGGATTAGACAAAAGGATGCAAGAAACTTAAGAACGCTTCAGTTGCTGCTAATTCTGCGGTTGAATCTTTTTTAAAAAGGACATATTTTTGTCACCGCACCCAGTCATGAACTGGAAACTGCCAATTCACAGACATCACAAAATCTACAGGCAACATACAATGTAAATAATGAAGTGTGAGGGCCGATCACAATAGAGGACCGGGTGGAATTAAAGGTCTTACTGCAGATAAATCAAGCCAGCTGACTTGTACCCCGACTTATAGGGATGCTCCAGTACCCCTGGATACAGGTTACAGTTATTTATGACAGTGGGGTCAGGGCGCAGTTCCCCTTCACTTCCCCCACACAAAACCGCCAGCTAGAAATTGTTTCACTGCTTGTTTGAAGTCAATGCACTGTTCTGGGCAAAGATCTGTGTTGTGGATTTACACACACATAGTAAAATAAACAGTACATTCAGATGCAAACAACACACTGACACAGAGGGACTGGGGTTTCCCCTCCAAGCATGCCTGAGGGTATTTCACACTGGTCATATACTCACCATGTTGAGGGGTTACTTTTGGGCTTACATGTCCACTTCCCACAAGACAGGAAGTGACATCAGATTGTGGACTCCCTTAAACAAGAGCACAGACTTGTGTCAAATTTTTTATCAACTTTCCTTATATACAAGCAAACAAACAAAAACTGGTTGTTGTAAACAAGGTCCAATATTTTTTGACCTCCCTGAAGGGAAAAATCTTCTTCATTCTTAATTAAATATCACTCAGGTAAAATTACTACTCAAATCTAATATTTAATTACTCAATATTTTGCTATTTTGAAATTAAATCTAGAAAATTCTTGCATCTAATAAACTTATTTTGATCATTAAAATTTCATCTCTGACACCATGGTAACATAATAGTAGTGTTTCAGTTTTTTGCAAATCTCCACAGATTGAATAAGATTAAAAATACTGATACAAAAATATAATAATAATTCAGATATCGTTCTTCTTAAGAGTCATAAATCAAACGATATGCCACAATATTAAAAAAGAAACTGGAATTAATTCACACCTGCTGATGCTAAAATCTGTCTTATCACCTAGATTTATCTACTAAACACACATCTATGATGATGTTTAATTTAAGTTTCACACAGAACGCTAAAGCCTGGTCCTGCGGTCACATTCATCATGAGTGACAATAGCTAGAGGACACGACACGCTACAGATTGGTACTATTGTCAGGATTCTGTCACCTGTGAGCCCATTGTCTGCCGACAAAACAAGGACAAGCCAGGGCCCACAGTTGACGACTACCTGATTTACCCCAACAGAAAAAACCAGGGTACACCCGGGAACGCAGCTC
>CM035817.1:35007583-35030083 GCA_020458035.1 Magallana ariakensis
CCTTCACAGTTCGAAGGCGATTTCCGCAGTATCAAAATGTATTTTTCTCCCGCATTAATTTTCTTTCTCTCTTTCTTCGTTACAGATAAATCAAGTGTAAATAAGGCTTATCGATCCCACTTAGACGTACATTTTAACCGCTAAAGTTAGTAAATATTTTTTTCCATATTTCTTCAGCTTGCGGATTTTGATGATAATCAGTTTGTACCAAATAAAGAATATTTTTTAAAATGGTACGAGCGCTCTAACAATCAGAAATGTGATTCGTTTTCCTCCAGGGGGCGAGAGCTACTGGTACCCGAGATTTCCCAATCTACCAAGTGTCAAGACTAATCAATCCTCAATTCTAAACAGTCGGGTGGAAATATCAGACACCATTATTCATTCTCAAACAAATGGTGCCTCCTAAATCCGACTGTGACAGAATATATTTCAAATTCACATCTTTTTCTATACTATTTTTTGCCAATTATTTCTTCCTTTTTAAAAAGGTTTTCATGCATTATTTTTATAAATTAGAATTAAAATAAATCAAATGTCTGTACTATTTAGAAGAAAAAAAATTAAATAAGCTTATCAGTAAACAGTTTCCTCTTCATTAATGAGTTACAAGACTTCAAGAATTTTTTTTCAGACTGAAAAACCTTCTGTACGACTTCAAGTAATTAGCTTAACCCTATTGAGATTGTGAGATTTTATGACTTCTTGTTATCCTTTATGTCTACATCAAGAAACAGAAATCTTTTACATATAAATGCTAGCCATGCAAGAGCAACATTTCTACATAGGCTATAATCAAATAATATCTAAGCAATGTTTTGGTTTTTGGTTTTTTGGTTTGTTTGTTTTTTTTGTTTTTTTGTTTTTTTTAGGGGGGGGGGTATGAAAATCGGTGGACTAGATATACAATTATTCCTACCCAAAACTCTTTTTGATATGAGGTTTTCTGAACAGTTTTCAGGATTTCACATTATATATACCTTAATTCACCTGATATCAAATGTTAAACACTGTTTACAACCAAAAAAAATTTCAAAATTAATTGTAAATCTGTGACTTTTGCAACAGCTTCCCAGTAATTGCTTTTATCATAAAAATTACCATAAATTATATCTGCTTAATTTGTAATCAATGTTTTGTGCAATAAACAGAGCTGATTACCACACATGCAAGAGAGAACAAATTATCTTTAGCCTTTGTTGCAATTTTACAAATTCTGTACCTTCTTGCTACAGAAGATATTGATTAAGCTCATTTTGCTTTGCCCACAGAACAGTGTTGTAATTTATGTAACAAACACTCTGTGTGTCATAACATATGGTAAATATACGGGTAAATGAATGACATGATGTAATGTTATCATGTCCACCCCCATACACTTCAAATTGACATACAGATTTGGACATTTTTAAATTCTCCCCCACAATTTTCAATCCCATTTTTTTTTTTCTCAGGTATGATAATATTTCATGGAAATTAATCTAGATTTTTATCAATGCCTTTTTTTAGTAAATAGTTATGTCAAAGTTGTGGGCATTTTCTTCCACAAAATACTATTCATATCCAGTTTTTGGACTTTTTGGGTTGTTCTTTGTTTTTTACCTGTGAAGATTTTAATTAACCTTGATGTTAATTTTACAAAAATTAATCTGAGGGGGTCAGGTTTCTAAGTGTTTTTGGAGCCACTATTGGGGATAAGTGTGTGTTGGATGTATCAAAATAAAAAAACTTTGCCTTACCTGTTGTGCTGAGGAATTGGATTGTGTGTTACTGGCAGGATTAGCACTAGTGAAGGGCACTTGTGTTGGGTCTGAAAGAAAACAAAACGTGACATTATTAACCATTTAATAGATTGTAATTCGTTTACTCTTATATTTTTTTAACTATATTTCTGGATTTGACATTTTCTTATAATTTTCTTTTTTCTTTCGCTCAATATTTCTTTAGTTCTCTTGGGTTTTGACAGTGGGGTGGGGTGAGGGGGTGGGGGTAAGTGATGTGGTAGTGTAGTGGGGGTCTTGAATACTTACACATATACTGTGTGGCCTGGCTGTAGCCTGAGGGGGGATAGTAACTCCCCGTGCTCTGTCCCACCTGTGGTTTCTTCACTACAATGACAAAAAATTCACCCCTTATTCAGGATACCCTAACACTTAATTGGCATTAACATATTTTATAGAGGAAGATGATGATCAGCCCTCATAAATATGTGTCTGGTCTGCTTAATGCAGCCCAGAGAGATTGCGATGAATATCTAATCAATGTTAGACATGCAAATTAAGTGATAACATCTTATAGCACCATTTCATGCTTTTCTGATTTCCAATAATCCAATAATTTCCACGTTAACTGATAGCGCATCATTAATAAAGTAAAGATTTACAATACACTGCACTTTCCATGCTATAAAACTTGTATAAAATGCGAGGATACGCTAGCTGTCAATAAATTCCTCATAGACGGGCACATGGTTCCCATCAGGAGCAAAGAAAATATGATGGGGGGAAATATAAGTTAAAGAAACTTATAAATCAATTTAAAGTCAATCAAAGCTACAGTCCCTGCCCCATCAATAACACAGTTTGTTGTTTATGAGATGATTTGGATAGTAAAGCACAACTGGATAAGCAATAAAACAAGCACCTGCTAAGAGAGAGAGAGAGAGAGAGAGAGAGAGAGAGAGAGAGAGAGAGAGAGAGAGAGAGAGAGTGTGAGTGTGTGAACTCTTATATAATCATTAGTGAGTTGATCTGTTCAGATTCTGCAACTTGTGCATAAAGTCCACTTACAGTCCTGAGGGTTGTACATGAGGGGATAGCCCCCTGGCTGTTGATAGCTGAAGCCTGTTTGGAGGCCAAACTGTGAGTAAGCTGTGTTCATGTTGGCAGCTGCTGTGGAGGTTACAGCAATCGAGGGGCTGTTGCTATAACAATTAAAGGTCAAAATTATAACACGTTAAAAGATAATTTTATTACTGCACTGTTTATTCATTTTATTACTGTACTTTATATATATATATATATTTTTTTTAGGGTTTTTTGGAATAGTTGTTGATTGTTATAAACGGAGATTTTTTCTTTGTATGATGTAACACACCTATTATAAAAAGATGTCAGTGTTGCGTCCAGTCCGACTTCTGTATTAGATTTGCTCAGCTCTCCTAAAATGTCGACAAAAAAATATAAAAATCACAACAAATCACTATGGTTACATTACATTGAGACTGTATTGTGTCAGGGTAATAACATGTGAAATCTCCCCTGTACTTGCTCTGTGGGAAGCTATCAAGTCCTTACACACAGAGGGTCAACAATTCAAACTTTTTTCACCTTATAATTTGACTTTACAGATTCTGGCCAGAATGAATGCAATTAACTAGGAGAGAGTCGGGCACTTGGTTTACCTGTTAAGTTGTCCAGAGAATCGGTGACTGAGAAATCCACTGGGCTCGTGTCACAATTGGGTTCACTTTTCACTGTGTGTGAAATATAAAAGTACAGATATAATCTTTATAGATACAAACAATGATCCCCTGGCCAAGATAAACTTCATTAAGTTTTCATAATTGATGGGAAATGAGGCATTTGAATGCGACACATTCCATTATAGGTGGGGATGAATTTAATGCATCGCATTAGGAACGGCAATCGGCCATAGAGTAACTACTATCAACTGTGTGAAATATAACCACTGGTTGACCATTTGCCCATCTACCCAATAAATCGGTATTTATTGCTGCCAATACAATGTCAAAATGTTTCAACTAATGACGTATGTATTGGGATATATTGTATTGAAAAGGGGGATACTTTCTTGAAAAAAATAAATCCTAAAATTTTGAATTTATCCATGATGCAGATTTCCAAATAATTTACCAACTTTGGTTAGTTTTTTCCTGAATCATTTCAAATTTGGTTAGTAATTATTTTACATCTAAAAAATCTTCCTTAACTAAATTAAGTTGTGGTTAGTTTTACCTGCTGAAGGAGAGCCAGCTGACATTACCCAACTCTCACTGCTGTTGAAGGTGCTGCCATCTGGTGCTGAAGTGAGAGACTCAATACCACCTACAAAAGTACAGAAAAAAGCGTCTCCAATGAAACAAAAGACTGGTCATCTCTAATGAAAAAGTGTTTGAAAGAGGAGGTTTCAGTAAACTCTGTCTTTTGTCTTGTCTCCGAGGGAAGCCACACGTCTGAGGGGTGCAAGGTGTGATGGTTGGGGACACAGGGTTTGGACAGGAGTAGTGTGTCTATGTATGATGTCAAAGGGAACAGAAAACAAAGCCTCCCCACCGCACCAAGTGGTCAGATATCAAAACTGCAACACTTGGGCAAACAGGACTCCAGTTTCTTTGTGAGGTTGTATCTACTATGCAGTCAAGTTTGTCGGGTATACAAGAGATTTGCAGAACTAGGGTGTTCAATATAAGACTATACGTTTGCACTGGTTACCTAACAAAAGTGATTGTACTTGATGAGTGATCCAAATTTTAACTTACAGGAAATGGAAAATCCAAAATTGCTCCATAGTCTCCAAGCAAATATATTAATGATAGGGCGTTCTTTCAAATATGAATGCTCCTATACAAACTGACGAGAAGCCGAGTTCCTGATGCAGAATTTTATATTTTCTTGTGTTATTTTAGCATCATCAAAAGTAGATAATTACTGAGCTAGCAATTAGAATTTATTCCCTAGTCACTAAGTGTGAACTGTAAAAAATCACCTGTCATGTTCAACAAATACAGCTACGTATTCTACAACTATTGATTGCCTTGTCATCAAAAGGGATGTTGTAATCTGCTTCAAATTAATTAAAACTTTTGCTTTGGCAATAGTCAGTACGCAATCAGACACTGTAACATATGATGCAAAGAGCCAATAAATTTAGATTTCACATTGCATGGCTAGTTCTCCTTACGTCAGAGCTTGCAGAAAATAAAGTAGAAAGATGGCCAGGCCCCATATATCATCAGGGCTCTACAATGGGGCTCAGCAAAACAAAGCGGGACCTTGCAAACGACCAAGGCTGCCGAAGGAACATTGTTGAGTAGGAGCTGCAGTGTTTTTGGGGTGGAAATAGGAATGATTAGTATTACAGCTAATCAATTTTTTAAACTGTTACAAAATGTCGATATGGAGCCGAGGATAGTGTGCCATGCGGCCATTGTTTCCACGACAATGTGATGTAGTGTTGTGGCAATTGTCAGCTATTGGAAGGCCTCACTTGTGGATGGAACAGCAAACAACAAGCTTTTATTAAAAAGCATTTCATCCCCATTAGTTTGATCATTTATATGATCTCACAAAAGAATTGAACAAAAACTTTATTATGTATTAGAACTCCACGAGTGAATACCCAGGACAGATTATCATTCCACAAAAAACAAACACTTATTAATTAGGCAAGCAATTTAATCAACAATAACTTAAGATTTTATATTTTGTCCTCCACTTTACTCATTACTTTGTACATGGAAGCTGTTACTTATATTGGAATAGTTGTGGCTGACTACATTAGTGCTTTAGTCTGAGAGTCTATTTCCCATTGTGCTATAGACAAGTCAAGTGGGTCCACTAACAGCAGCTAAATAGCCCCAATGATAAGCTTGCTTTAATTGTCACAAAGTTGTCAAGTGAATGAAATGATGGCTTGTTGAGCCTGAGAAAATCTTCTTACCATCTGAGGTGCCATTGGGTGTGGGACTTGATGGGATTGCAACACTGTCTATGGGAATTTCTCCGGGCTCCAAGGGTGAGGCTTTGCTTCTATCCAAGGAGACCACGGCCTCTTCTGTCAATCCGTGCAATTCAAGTACCCTTAAAATGGAAACAAATAAATGAATTTTTTAAACTCTTGATTTCCACACAAACATGTCAAGAATTTTTTAAGAGGGAGGGCAATGGGGAGGTTATATACCAGAAAACATCTGTGGGAACAGGGATGACCCGATCCTGACTATTAAAATCTGCACTATTAAAAACACAGAATTCACTCTCCTGACCCCGACGGAAATAAATTTTAATCTTTTGCAACAAATGTTAGTTACAGAATAAAAGAATTGATAAATACAGTGATTAACTTAAAAAAAGAAACAAGTCATTGGTTCAGAACGGCAGAACACGCAACCCATAATCAATGTCTAAATACTTTACAGGGCCAAATGTGACCGTGTAAACAATTTCTATACCGATTTTATCACAGAGAATTTCATGCATGCTTTCCCAACTATCCATAAGACAAAAATTGTTGTAGATACATCATCATTTTTCTTTGCAACAATTATCACAAAGAGGGTTTTTCAATTATTTATTCTTTCAGCCATTGTGTGACCCTTTTTCCTGTAGCCGACAAAGAAGGTGTGCGTGCTCCATCGAGATCCCCTAACAATAGAAAATCCTCCCTTACTTCCACTAACTGTATAAAACTTAGAACCTCATCTCTCTCAAATAAAAATAAACCAAACCACAACAACATATAAATAAACAAATGTGTGTCATATCGCTTATATGACAGCATTGAGAGCCGTTGTTTGTTAAAACCAATAGAGATTTTTTTCATGTCTTAAATAGAACAGAGGATTTTTTCACTATTGTAATTATTTCGTATTGTGCTTGATCGACCCTAAAAACTCCTAAAACAGTAGATTTTTCTGTTGTTTTTTGAAAAAGTTTCATCAAATGCTTCTATGCACTATTTTTTTTTCGTTTTCCAGGCTCTTTTAGTTATTTCTATTGATCTGTCTGGCTTAGACTGAAGTGACAAGTCTATATACAGATTTACTTCACAGCTAGAGTTGAGACAAGCCACATAAAATCACTCAGCTTGCAAATGGACAGTCATAAAACGATTTGCTGATGAACTATAGCTAATAAAACCTGATTCTTGTCTTTTTCTGGAGAAGAATAACCCCTACACTGAGCTGACACGACTCCCCTTTGACTTGCAGTTCATTACGGAGATTATTTAAGACAATCAGAAGATACCCCTGTCAAATCCATTACGTCTAAAAATTGCTCAAATTCTCTGTAACAACTTGCTGCACTTTTGGAGAAAAACACCTGCAATCTAGAGCAAGTGAACCTAATCTTATACCAAGGGAAAAAAAGGAACACACCTTCAAATATCTTTTTAAAAATCCTTGTACACATATACTGCACTGCTTCGGTGTGCCGTTCAATGGAGAAAAAACACTTGCGGTAATTAAGAGGGGACCTCTGCATTCCAGTGACAGCAGTCGCAAAGCGTTAAAACATTCAACCAAATACACAGACCCACACAAAAGACCAAACACTCTCCTGGCGTCACCACTGCTTACCCACAGAAAGTCCAAACATCTTACACAAGACAAGCCGAATATCCATTAATGGAAATATTTACACAAAATTGATTTCCAAATAGAATTGGGCAACCCTCGACACGGTGGGCCTGAAAAGAAGGGTGGTACAACCCCACACAAGTCTTATCAATATCACTATCACCGCTTATTTCTCATTGTCACCCAAATTGGTCCTTTAAACGCCTACCAGGAGTAAACATGCAGTTCAGGATGCAGGGACTGAGAAATACAGTCTGGGCTTCCTCTCTTTAATTGATGCCAACGTGTGAAAATGGTGAAGATAAATATTTTGTTATTGAGAGCACAGAACTTCACAAGAGGCTTCATGTCTACTGCTTTACTACTACTTATATAGTTACAATTTCTGACCCTTTGTAGTAACTATGTCAGAGCTCTTCAGTGTTGCATACTTAAACAATTTCATGAAGTTAATTGGTATGATAAACATACCGGTATTACTATAAAAGAGACTTATATACAATAAACATGCATAAAATATGGATTATTCTTATTCGGACTCAAAGAGTAATATTCTATTTTTTTACAAGAATATATTTCAAATATATTTTGAAGTTGATAAGATATCATTTTCAAACCCACTAACATAAAAACAAAACAAAACAAAAAATCCCCAAATTCAAGATTGATAATAAATTTGAATACTTCTCTAGTTCCTTTTTAGCATCAAGAAAATAATCCTCTGTAATAATCATGGCTGGTGTTTTGGTGTCTATAAGCTAGGACATGCTATGTTAAGGTACAGGGTAGAACTGACCCTTCAGACTACAGTGTTGACCCGTGGACAGGATGTTAGGGACCCCCTGACACATGTCAGCCCTGTATACACAGGGGATTACCCCCCACCAACCCCACACTTATATACTGGCTGCTACTGCACTAGTTTCACACTTACTGTGTTAGTGTGGGGCCACTCATTGGTTATCTGTTCATGTACTATCCTATTTTACAACTTGTATCTCTTTGGAACAGTTCATAGAGGACTCCTTTATTCTTACTGGGACAATCCTTAATCTTTACAATTAACATTAATGGCTAATCCTAAAAGGAAGTTTTTATCCACTGATCAATTTTTGTTTTGTTGTTTGTTTTTTTTTCTTTCAAATTTATAAACGCTTAAGGAAAATTATACTTTGTGTTTAATAATGAGGACATTTCAGATTAATGAGGACATTTTTTTATGCATAAAGATATTCTTCAAAATTCAAACATTTTGCATTTTTATATAATACTAAATTTGACTGAACAACCACAGGTTCTAAACAATTATTTTAATATTGATCAAATTCATATTCTAGAAATTTTTAAAAATAAATTATTTCAGAAAACCAAACTATATATTCTTTCAAATATAAAAAATTGAAACTAATTTTTTTCCTCAATATTATATTGCAAAATAATTTCTTTCCAACATAGACTCTCATTTAATTCAATTTTAATAATTTTAAATTAATAATCATTATTGTATTTATTCTGTTTAATAATAGAATAATGGATTTCAAAATATAGGACATCCCAAAAATATGTATTAATTCTTTAAAATGATACATTAACATGAATTTTAACACAAACATCATCTTACTTTTGGCCTTCAAAGTCAGAGACTAAAGTCATGTAAAGTCAAGGCGGGTGTAAAGAAATTAACAAGAATGTGTATAAATCCTTTATCTTTTACTAACAGTGCATGAGCTCCCCTTGAATGCAAAGCTTTGTTTTTTTCTTCGTACAAAAGAGATGAAAATCATGATTGTCCCAATTCAAAATGCAAAACATTTGAATGCCAGGCTTTGTTTTAGAAATGCAAAAGAAAAAAGAGAATACAAAAGATCCACCTTTGTTGTATTTTATGCACATTCATGGTGTGTTTGGGCAAACGGGGTCAAACGGTTTTAGATGGGTGTCTTTCGTCTAAGGGCAAGTAAGGGCCGGACTTCAATGCCAAGTCTTAATTTTTATTATTATAAAAATCCTTATTTTATTTCATGTGAATATCATACCTATCCAAATGTCTTACGAATTATCTTCTCAAGAATTTTTTTAACTAAGGGGTGGAGGTATGTGAATACATGCAGGATTGATATAAACTGATTTTGTTACAATTACCTGTCGCCTCTCTCGATTGTGGCTACACTAATACCAGTAAGGGACCCTTCTGAATCCTTCCGAGCTCTCTTGGCCTAAATTGAACCAAAAATATTTTTTTGTTAATTTCATAATAATAAGAAATAATTGCGACATTAGTTTTTATCTTTAAATATAATTATAATCATTAAAGATAATACACAATAGTAGAAA
Organism: Magallana ariakensis; assembly: GCA_020458035.1. NCBI lineage: Eukaryota > Metazoa > Mollusca > Bivalvia > Ostreida > Ostreidae > Magallana > Magallana ariakensis. The sequence continues at coordinate 35,017,239 of CM035817.1, forward strand.
TTAAATACTTTTGTTTTTTTAAATACAGTTTTCACAGAATAAACTATGTAAAATTATTTTTAAAAATGATATTAACTTGAAAAAAGTGACTGTAAGAACTAAATAATCTGTACAATTTTGAATCAATCATTCTACAAAATATCAATTAAAAGCATTCTTTGAATATTTCATCTTCATTTGAGCCATAAATTTCATATTTCCATGAAACACTCTCATTCATTCAGTTAAACACTCCCCAATTAATAAAACACCTAGACCACTTTCTGCAATATTTGCAGAAATAAATCTGCACTACTTCTGCGGAACATCACTACCAGCAAACCCATCCAGATGTAATCACCTCGTTAAAACACAGCGAATTCAACCCAACAAACTCATTAAATCATATCATAAAGAACTTAAAAACCACTCTGACCCACTCACCTTCCTGCAGGGTGGGGAGGGGGGAGGAGAGATAGGAATGAAGTAACCTAGTTGGGGATTCACACTTCCCAACAACATGGTGGAGAGGTTTTTTTTCCTCCCTCTGATGTTTGTAGACACATCAGACAGAACTGTATACTAGGTCACACACATGCTTGAGAATTAGGATTGCTAACTCTGCAGCTGAATGGTACTGTATCTGTACTTAGGGGGGAGAAAAAACACAATGACCACTTGGACTCTCACCGCAGGAGGTCCCAAAATCAGGTCAGCCTGCTTGGAGCTGACCGCTCCCCTCCATAACTCCACAAACGCCAGGGAAATCTTATCTGATGGAGCTCATGAAATTGAGGGGGAAAACATCATTATCATCTTGATTATGACAGCAAAAACAAAATGCATGTTTACATCGGTAATGGTTAGCTTTCAGTGAGGAGGAGAGGAGATTTGGGGGCAAAGGATGGAATCATGGCTCTACGGGAGGGAATAATCATCCCATGAAAATGACACAAGAATCAGATGGCCAATTAAAGATGTCAACTGTGTGCTAACTAAACTAATTATGTCTGAATCAAGCCCTCAGTGGGATACTGAACTAAATTTGAGAAAGAGGTAAACACTACATGATCAAAAATAAATATTCATTAATCTGTGGTCGACTAGGACTTTAAAGATAATCAGTAATTTTAAATCAAAATTGATCAGCTGAGATTATGGGTGTTTGGAAGGAAAATCTTGCTTTTAGTTTGGATTTACTGTATTTAAATCTTATGCTAGCTAGAACATTAACATTATTATAAATGAAATGGAAATTAATAATGTTCATGCATGCACATACACTACTTTCAGATTTGTTAAAATTTACAGATACATGTAATTTAAAACATGGACTTCTAAATGCATGAAATTTTTATCATGGACTTCTTTAAAAGAGAGAATAAAATTTAAACAATGTGCAAATAATCAAAACAAAACATTTGGCTATATAAATTTTATTTAAAAATGCACTGAAAATTAACCATTAATTTTCTAAAAGGTTAGAAAAAATTATTTGTAATTTTTTTATGAACAATTTAAAATTGAACCCCACAAAAAAATAACTTTGAAACTAATATATTTTGGCCAAATGCGAATGGCAAAAATTTGCGACAAATTTACAATGGATTGTTGTTTAAATCAGTTTTGATTTTTAAGAATTAATTTCCTTGAAATAATTGGTAATAAAATGAAAATAATAGGTACTCTAAATTCTTAAAAATCTTTTTTTAATTTACAAGGAAAATTTATCACAATACCCATTCCTACAAATTTCTCCATCTCTTTTTTTCACACACAAAAGAAAAGAAAAAATAATTAAGGGACCCTACCTGTCTTAAGACTTTAATTCATTACTGGTGTCCTGTCTAAAAGCTTCGGATAATTATCAAGATATAATTAAAAGTAGCCTGCGTGATATCACTTCATCAGCTAAGGCGGATTACAATAAGTCCAACCACTGTGTAAATCTCAGGTGCGAGTTTCCGCCAGTCATTACCTTCCACATGAAATGACCACAGTACACCTGGGTACACAGTGGACACACAGTGGCCGCTAGAGAAGTCATTACACACTCGGCAGGGGAGGGAAGGAGAAGTCACAAATTCCCTGTACGTAATTTGGGTCTTACATCATCCATTGTCCACTGTGATGATGTGAGGCAGACCAGGAACAGAGAAGGTTCAACGAGTCTAGCATAATTCACTCCAGGATAAAATTTAAAGTCACTAAATAGTCATCATCTGTTCATTTACTAGTACATATAGGGTTTATTAAAAGTGAAAATGATTTGTATTCTTAAACATCTCAAATTTCTTCTGGCTTGAAGTCAACAGGAATATGATTTTTATTCAATTTCTTATTTAAAATTCAATTTTTAAACCGATTTTGTTATACATGTAATATGATTTTGAAGTTCCTTATTATATTCAGGAAACAATTTGTTTCACTCCAATTACAGTGGAAATTAATACAAATTCCTCTGTAGCCACTTCACTTCACTAAAAAAAAAAATATTTAAAAAATAAAATCTTAATAAAGGTTTTTATTTTATTTCTTTTGTCATAATAAAATAAAAGTTTAATATTTTATACTTGCTTTGTTTTGTGAATTTTTTTTTGTTTGAGCTGAGAGTATACAAATATCATTCTAATGCTGGAATGGCTTGGTCACATTACAACCGCATAATTCTACACTGATAAACCCGATACTTACAAATAAACTCCCTATACATTAGTAAAAATTGATTCGTCATTACGGTGTGAAACAATACGAATTTTATTGTTGAAATAAAATTTGAGCTGACAACCTACCAGGAATTAAGTGACCGAATGTCTTACCTTACCTCGTTCTCAAATTTGACGAAGAAAACAATTAAGTCCCAAGTTCCATAATTAACAAGATAAAAAAAACTGATCCGACACTGATCAGAACGACATGGGACCAGCCCTTACAATCCAACAAGTTTGACAGAAATCGGTCCCCTGTATTTGAAATCAGACATGGAAGGACTGTGCCTACCTGCTTAATAGTATGGTATCGGGCTACTGCTTGTTTTCACCCAACAATGAAAGCCAATACCACACCAGTCAAACTTGCTACTTTTTACTGCAATTCAATCCAAGTATAGAAGACAAACAGATATGGGTAAGCCGATGGTATAAAGTATGTAAAAATCCAGCCCTCCTGATTCTTAGGCTGACCACAGGTAGGTACCAAGCTATCTATGTTTATTAATCACACCTAATTAGTATTCACCAAAGCCACTACATTTGCTATCATTGGCTTAAATAAAATTATTTCAGGAATCAGGGGGGCGGAGTTTAAATAAGGCAAGCAGACGCAGGGAGTTTAACTTACTGCTTCGGATCTGTCATTTACAAACATCAATACAGGAGGCGGGCCTATCTGTTACAATTCAGTAGAAAATTCATCTAATTCTTATAGCCAGTAGGGTGAGGAGACCATCTCTAATAATTGGATAGAGGCTCTCCTTAAGACTATTCCAACACCTTACTGGAAATTCATTGTGAAACTTGAACTTTTGATTCTGAGATGAAGATTTTGCTGAGCATATATTAAACTCCAATAGTTTCTCTCCATATGCTAGTTTGATACAGATAAAGTATTTAAAATACCTCTTATGAACATATATGATTTTCATTAAACATGATTCATTTAAAATTAAAATAATTCCTTAAAAAAAAAGAGAGAGATACCATATCTGCATAAATTTTTAATTTATCTCAAAAAAGTATTTATAAAGAAACATGTGGTTCATATCACAATGGGGATACCTGCATATTTCACACACAGATTAGTTCATTGGGCCTAATTTTACTCCGAAAAAATTGCAAAAATGAGTATAAAAGTTAAAAAGTTAAAAATTGCAATCATACCGGTAATTAGAATACACAATTCTAGGAAGTAGACATCATTTTGAAATGAGATTTGACCGAAAGATAATTCCTGGAATTTCTGGGAAAAGTGATATATGTTACAAAGTACTGTATAGCCAAGTAAGTAAGAAATTCAATGCTTCAAAATCACATAGCAGAAAATTACATGTTCATGTACCATATATAAAATGCTTTTAACTCAGAAAAAAATATGTTTCCTCCACTTCCTATCTCAGAACCAGTGCATTTTCTTTACTTTTTTGTCCATATAACTGGACATTTTAAATTTTTGAATACGAAATTGCTCATTTATTCAGTTGCATATATATTTCAATATTAGATTTAATCATACATGTATATGTAATCATAATGTATATATAATAATATTCTAATTTTAAAAAGGGCACTAGTACCGGTACAATAATAAAATATTTACCAATTTTATTTGAACACATTGCCAGCAAATTCTACATGAAGCTTTTCTATACTACAGAGTTCTAAAATAGGTACATTATAACAGCTGTGTAATATGTAAAATCAGTTGTACAGCGTACGGTAATAGTCAGATGTACTGTGAAATGAAGTCAGGTATCCTTTATTTAATTGCATGGTCTCTTTCCCTGCATTTAAAATGTAACATACCCCACAATTCTGTTTCTTTATTATTTATTTTATCAGAAATTTATAAATCATATAAAATTATTTACATCAATGAAAAAATAATGCCCTAAATTTTAGAGTTATAATGTTGATACTTCATATATTCTGTACAAGCACATCTCCGATATACGTCTCTTCAGCATGTACTCGTAAATTGATGTTTTCCTTTTTTTATTTCGATCACAATTAATGTAATGTGAGTATCTGTAATTGTCAATTGTCTTTTTTAGATATACAAGTTCTATACTTATATATATACATGTTCTGTTACTTTGAGATTTTATTTATGTTTACAATTTCTACCAATATAAATTTGCCGAATTTTTTTTTTTTTTAGAATTGAAACCTGAATTATAAAATTTCTAGATCAAAACCACACATGAACAAATTTCTTGTCTCTTAATGAGTTACATCATAATGGAAGATCATAGATACAAGGAGGGATAATATTGGATGGTTTTATAATTCTGATTAGATAATTTCACTCACAAAATGGTGGCATTTAGGATACAATTTTCAACCACTATACACATGCAAAGAAGTACTATGGCATCTTTTTGTTTCTGTATTTAGGGATAATAAACCATAGTTCACATTCTAGTACTGTTGTATACATTCAATAGATCACATCATCCTGAAATCTAATACTGTCTTTAATTTTGCTGTATCAAACAATTCAACAGTCATACGGTTTTATGCTTGGCTTGATGAAACAGCAAATATTATACAATTATATTATATTCGTAATGCAAAACTAGCACCATTTCAATGGAAATAAAGAAAGCAGATTGCATCTGTATCTTTTACAACTGTAATCATTAAGTTACAGAAATATTTAGCAGCGCGTGTATTTCAGACAGAGTACTTACTATTGGCCTGTGCCAGTCTGAGCCCATGATGTGATAGTTACCTACAATACCTGGTTATATGAGATCATAGGGCTACAGTTTGAGACTTTGCAGGCTGTCATTGGTGGAGAGGAGAAATCAGATGTAATATTGTATTTTAGTTTCATTTTACTTTGCGGTTTGGAAGCAAAGAGGCCTTTGGGTATAAGCAAGACTGTTCGTTTTCTTAACAAATCTTCGTATTTAATAATTAATTTGCACACACATATGAAAGAGAAGTGCATGGACCTACAAAATGCTTTTCAACTTATTCGCATTTTGATGTCAAAATAGTAAGTTTTTTGTTATTTGGTATGCATAAATAGATACTACAAAACAACATCCTCTTGTTAATTCTTTTTTTGTCTATAATTACCAGTATATATTTTCAAATTGACTTGTTGACATTCTTTTTGAGATATTCTCCTATTTGCAGTCAAAAGCCATCATGCTTCTTTTTATGCTGAACCAGTATTAAATTTATACAAGGGTCAATCTAAAAATACGAAGACAATGTGGCTGTCTACCATATATTTTTCATGAAAGTCAAAACTAACAGATTAATTTATGCAACAATACTTATTTTATTGATAAACCAATACTTATTTTATTGATAAACGAAGTTTCATTCCATTTGATGAAAAAGTATTTTTGCTACCCGATTTTAAAATCAACATGTTTTGTCACCACAGCGCAGGGTAATGTTGAAAACATAACGTCAAGATAACGCAAGCGCAGTTAATAGAAATATCCAATCTTTATATCACCCTGAGTCTTTTGTGCTTTTCACCATACAATTTAAATCGGCACTAAATCACTTGACATATAATTTTTTCACAGTTCGAAAACAATAAGTTTGTTCCTCGAAGTTTTCTTATTTTTTACCGCATATGTCTCTTTGTTTACAGTGAGACAATCCCTGAATGTCAGATGACATTGTTTATTTTTTTATCAAATATTTACAGATATTCTATTCTCTTTCGTACTGATTGACATTCAAAATACATTTACCACAACCCCCACAAAATGTGTAAGAGCTAAACACAAATGTAAAAATAATTTTTGACTTATTTTTTCCACCACTGAGCATTTTCACAGTTTTTATAGGCTTTTTCCCGAGTTAGATCCATACTGTTTATACTTTTCGTTGCGCCGTGACGTCCGGCGACGTTAATGTTTTTAGTCAATTTTAAAGAGAACTATATGATTGTCTTTAGTTACTGATATCTGTTCAACAAATCTATATATCCCGTCATCATTTGGCACATAGAATAACATATCAATTTTTAATTTTAGGTTTCCATTTTGGTTGGTTTTAAGCCTAATTTATGGAGATATTACTTTCAACATAATATGGTTTATTGTTTACGGAATACAAAGTTTGACCTTGCGCCGTGACCTCATTTTTGCAGAATAAGATTCTAAATAATTCTTAGAAATGAAGGAATATATGAACTTTTTTTATTTCAAATTTTATTTCAAATTGTTTGAAACAGTTGCTAAATTATGTCTACTAAATTTAGTAATAATATGACGTTAAATAACATAGCTACGGCAAAAGTCTTCGTATTTTTTGATTGACCCTCGTATAAACAAAAATTTGCTTTCTATGGTGGATATGATTTGTTCCTATATATATATATATTAGATTTGTTCCTCTGTATAAACAGATATAATTTGTTCCTCCTTCTTCTGGCATGGAGGAACAAATTATATTGTCAGCTGGTTGTTTTTTTCTGCAATGATTGCTACTTTTTTTATAGCATGTATGAACCACCAAAGAAAGCATATTTTACGGTTTGTAGAACCTCAACTTCTCAATTCATTTAATCAAAAGTGAGCAATAATTAGATAGTTCAATAGATGGAACAGTAAAAAAATATGTTGTCAGTTTGTGCAGTTCAATGTTTTGATCAGGCTTAACTATATTGCTGTCTTGAAATAGTCCATATTAAAAGAATAACCTTCAAAAGCTTCAAAATATATAACATAATTTAACATTAATCAAAAGTTTTGAATTAACAATGAATAAAAAGATAAAAACATATCCATAAAACAGGTTTTAACTAAGTCCAAATAACAAATTTCTTCTGTTGTTAAAAAAAGATGACAATTTTTGTCAATCAAATTGGTTAAAGTTGATTTTGCAATTGTGTTTGTTTGTAGACTGCTGTCTGCAAATTGGTTAATGAATCCAAAAGCCTCAAGTTTATTGTACATTAGGGCTGTCACGGTTCCAAAAATTTTCGGGTCGGGTCATAAAATTTTCGGTTGGTTCGGGTCAACTTTCAAATCAAATTCATTTTTTGTAACTTCAAAAGTTTATTTTTTCTATTTCTTCACTCTTTAATAACAACCTTCAACACAATAACTAGTTTCCTGATTAGAAATTCAAATACATTTGATGATTTTAAACAGAAACATTGTTATTTAGGTCTCTGTTTTCAATTAGATATTTAAAAACGATATTAATTCATAGAATAATTTCACCACAGATAACTTACTTTTGAAGCCTTATGTACTACGGATGATTATCAGAAAAAAATCATTGTAAACTTCTGTTTTCATTATGAAGTTCCTTTCTTGATAGTTATAAATTACATGTACAAGTTTACCTGTGGTCGATTTGTAATACATGTCTTTCATTTTAAAATATATATTGATGCTTATTTTAATAAATGGTTACAGAAAATTTGATAAATCAAATATGTTAACAAAGTACGTTTTATTTATGATTTGAAACGAGTAAAGTTTAATGATATGTTCGTGTATTTTCGAGTTGCAGGTAATGCACACCGTGTATTCTTTTTTCTGTAACCACGCATATTTCCTCACATTATTTTGCATGGATTTGACTCTGGCTTTCCAAATTCAATCTAACTATTATTTAATCCAGAAAATCTTACTCTAAACATTTCTATTAACAAATATATATATATTAACAAATATATATGTTCGATGTCCGAATCGTAAGCCGCCATCTTTGTTTATTGAACTAGTATACCTCCTTTCTACACAGGTAAATGGCATTATACTTTTATTTAGGATGAGTGAATAATCATCGGTATACATGGCTAGTTGCATACATGTCAATGTTTATTAAAAACAACAAGTCCACACTACTGAGCGTTTCAATTTCGACACCAATTTTCATAGAATACCGGACGGATTCTACTACAGTACACTAATCGGAACCGAACCGAAATCCGGAAAAACAGAACCGAAACTGAACCGAACAAATTGTTCCGCGGTTCTCGGTTATTTCGGGTACCCGTGACAGCCCTATTGTACATGTATTGATTTATCATAATTCTTGCATAAAAAAAAATTAAAATATGAAAATAATACATGAACTCTTAAAACCCTATGGAAGAATGCTGGAGTTAACATATGGGTACTGGATTCTTTTAAATACATACAACAGTTCAAAAAGGAGGCACAAGGATTAATGAATCGATAGGCTATGTAATAAATATGAAAATAAAGGTATGCTTAATTTTATACCAGTTACCGAGTATATATAAAAACAATGACAAAGGTCGAAGCCACCTTAAAAAATTGTTTGTATGTCCTTTCCCCATGGACAAAAAAATATCCACCTCAATATTAGCAATCTAAGCATAATATTCTTTTGGAAATCCAGTTGTTTGTAGATTATTTTCCACTTAATTTTTCACAAATTTGAACAAATCAACTATTTTTCTTACAGCGGTATCTTCTAAGTCAGGAGATGACAAACAAATATTTTTTTAAGGTGGCCCTAACCCCTACATGTGAAAGAACTCCCTAACATACCGTAGAATAAATGAGAACTACATGTAATATACCAATATACAAATGATACAACAAAACCTCTTATGTGCAGCATGCTTTATAAGAGGTTATAACACCATAGATTTTGAATTACCGGTACATGGAAACCATAAAAATAAAAATTGAATGTAAAACTCTAATGCTCGAAGTTATCAATAATAGAAATATGCAAATGGAAAATTCAGAGACTTGATTTTAAGGCTGCAATTATGCAAAATTAGAATGCAGCCAAAAGTCAGGTACATGGAAACCATAAAAATAAAAATTGAATTTAAAACTCTAATTAATGCTCGAAGTTATCAATAATAGAAATATGCAAATGGAAAATTGAGAGAATTGATTTTAAGGCTGCAATTATGCAAAATTAGAATGCAGCCAAAAGTCAGCTATTTTGGCTTTTGGTTTGGACAACTATATTCCCACCCATCCCTTCATCTACCCTTGAAACAAGGACAAGGAAGACAAATGAAGGTTGAAATGACCTCCACTTCAGAAGCAATCAGGGCAGGTAGGTAATGAGCAGACTGGGGGCTGAAGGTTTTGCGGGGATGGCAGCAACGAGTGTGTGTGCCTGCTCATTATGTACCAATTTCTTCTGATTGATTAGCAGCATTATCAAATCTGCATTGTACATGTGAAACACTCTACAATTTTCAGCCAAGAAAATTCCTTTGAATGCTGACTTTATTCATTGAGAAAATAATACACCTTTTTTTATCCAACCTCCATAACTCACAATTCAAACGATTTAAACAACTTGCTTACTTTGAAAGTGGGAATTACGGGAAAGCTTCTCGAAGTAATAAAGCGCATTATGTATCATTAACTGTCCATTTAAATGAAAAAGGTTACTTCGGGTCCTTCTCGACTCACAATTAGCTGAAGCCAAATGTCGTCTGCTTTAACAATAGCATCAATCAATTCCTCAGTTACCGTACTTCTATTATAATCTTCTGCGGTTCTGGTTGTCTGTGCTCATATTAATAAGCTCAAGCAGAGAATCAAAAGATTTTATAAAAGTGCACATCAAAGCTGATCTGTATCTTTTGACAGTATACACTCATCAAAATTTCCAGTTTTGTTCTCTACCCAGGAGTAAAAACAATTTTCTGTACCTCTGGAACCTCCACCCCGGCACACCGGTAAATCTTTTTATTACCGAGAAAGTCTGTATAGACAACATATATCATACAAGAACTATCAAATGCCATAAACAGATCTAAGTGGACTTATGACAAATGTTCTGGCAGGGTTGTAGAGAGAAAGGGATCCTGCCATTAGGAAACCCTGAGCTACCCAGTACATTCCATTTGTCAGTAGGCATCCATTCATACATGATATATTCCAAGAATGGGTACAGAAAACCAATTGCTTGATTTCCTTGAGGAATGGTTCAAGAGAAATGAATATTCTTCTCTCTCTTTGCTTCAATGCGCAGACTCTTAATAATGTGTGATTTTATGACGACAGTGATGGAACCTTTATTCTGTCGTTACATGACACCCTGTGTTTTACCAAATTTACTAAAACTCTTTCTATCCTCCAGAGACTAAATTAAAATGTATGCCATGAAAATTACTTAATAAAATAAAAATTAAGGATTTCCAACGTCCATATCAAAATTGGAAAATTGAAACCTTCCGTTAAAACTTTCTTCATCACATTAGTCTGTGGAAAAGTAAGTCCACACAGAAATTGGTGCAGCAGTGTTGTATAATGCACATAGAAATTTCCAGTTCGCAAATAGCCAACATTTTGGTCCAATATTTTTCAAGCATTTTCAAATGAAAAGACAAAACAAATCCTCATAAGGGTCGTCTCCGACTGCAACATTTCAAGAAGAGTGGCAATTCTAATGCTTCACAGAGTCTAAGAGAAAATGACAGTTAAATCTCTTGTCTAATAAAACAAGCCTCACAATTTCCTTAACAATTATGACGATGGCAATTTCCAGGATAGAAAAATTTCCCCCATTTCATTTCCGCTGTATGTTGTCTTGCTTGTTGACTGAAGACTTGCTATAGCATAGGGCTGACAGTCTCCAATTAGAGCAGCCAGCGTTCTAATCAAGTCCTCGAAGCGACCAGATTCCCAGAAACAACAGGTAGAGTCCTTTTCAATCATACACACTACTTATTTTTCAGTGAAATTATAAAAAAAATTCCCTCTTTTTTTTTTAAATCAAAATAATTCCATGAAGTATATTTATTATACCTAAAATAAACTATTAGTACAAAGAATAACAGTAGCAGATATTCTTTTACAAGAAAAACAAAATCACAACTTAATTTTTCTGGGTCAATAAAGCCATGGGTTTTGTTTATCATTAAATATTTTATAAACAAATGATTTTTCTACAGATATTCCAGGAAGCTTGATGTGACAACCCTAGACATTCCCCTTCCATTACATCACCCCACACGGGCCAAGTCTGGACAGTGAGCGCCCAGCTGACTCAGTAACTTTTAACTCAAGCGAGTAAGACTCAGAGGGGCACCTGTTCCACTGACTCAAGGCACCATCAATCAAACCTGAACGGGACCATGGACCTATTAACACCTGTCAAAAGGACCTTACCTACAAACAAGCAGAGGTCTCTAATGTGTCATCTTACATTCATCTCATTAATTAAGATGGCACTGATTGCAACAATCAATTAAATCATACTGAAAAATTCATGTTTCTGAAATATCAAATTTACAAAGTTGACACAGACCACGTTTCAAATGTCGCTTGATTACGATCATAGGTTGTTAATTCCATGTACCAACCTACGTCTCTTCATTTAAACTCGGCAACCTAATACTGCCCAATAACATATACGTTACAACTTTGGAATCTGCTACCCAACATTCAAAATATTTGATTGGCGATCAACCATAATACCTAGCCATTACAACAAGAAATAACTGATTTACCCAAAAGACAATACACCACTCAAATAAAGGGCCATGTTTTGGGTGGGGAAGCAAGCTTTGCATTTTTAAACAGCAGATTCATCTTTTTTATCATCTACTAGTTATTTGATATAAGATTTTTTTATCCTACAAGTGAAACCATCTTGTGTATTTCTTGTAAATTAGTAACCCCACTAGAAATGGTACGGGTGATGAATTAGAACTGTCTTTGTGGCAAAGTCACGATTTAAGTGCATTAAGTTTTCCTCTAGCTAATTTGAATTGATTTGCTTTTAAATGACAGAGCTTATTTTTAGATGTGCTTTTCAAAATTTTCCTGTATTTAAAACAGATAAACTTGTGTCAGAAGAAAGAACTCCCAAACAAGCAATTCTGAGGAGAATAAAATGGATCGTGTGATGGCATGCAGTTTCTGTCGAGCCTTGTTTACAAAGATTCTAATTCTGCATTTTAAATAGTTTCCTAACATGCAAAATGACTGAATAGAAATAAAGGCTTATTCCTTCAGCTGTGAAACAAGGAGGCTTTAAAGTTGTCTTTGCGTAAATCGCCCCACTGACTGCATTATCTTTGAATTCATTTTTTTTTCTTTTCTAAAAATCCTTATACACCCATAATTCACAATTACAACTTTAGTTGGCCTACTTAGAAAAGAGAATTTTTACACCGTTGGCCTGATGCATGGAAAATTCATTCCCAATTTCCCCCCT